>OY757911.1:73572025-73575370 GCA_963585895.1 Sepioteuthis lessoniana | reverse complement strand
CCAAAATCAACCCGAATATCTTTAATGGTGTGCATGCAGATAAAGATTGGTCGGTAATTTTCCAGCTTTTTCTTTGAATATCATCCTGCGACTACGTTATATATATATATATATATATATATATATATATATATATAGAGAGAGAGAGAGAGAGAGAGACAGACAGATAGACAGACAGACACAGAGACAGAGAGAAATTAAACGTATAAATAGGGATTGAGTGTAATAAAACGAAAATAAGATAGATAGATAGATAGATAGATAGGGGAGAGGGAGAATTTTTATGAATAAAATGAGATAGATAGATAGATAGATAGATAGATAGATAGATAGATAGATAGATAGAGTAAATTAAACGTATAAATTGAGATGACTGATTGAAACGAAACGAACAAAAAGAAGATAGATAGATAGGTAGATAGATAGATAGGTAGTGTGTACGAGTGAGAGAAAGAGGGGGAGGGGGAGAGAGAAAGAGAGATAGAAAATAAAATAGGCCTGACAGAAATGAAGCTAATCAAATGAAATAGATAGATAGATAGATAGATAGATAGATAGATAGATAGATAGATGAGAATAAAACGAGATAGATGAGAAATAGAACCAAATGGTCAGGTTTGTCATGTGCACAGTTGTGTCTGTGTGTTTGCGTTTAAGTTAGCTTGAATGTTATTGGAGATAATGTTACGCCCACAATAACATACTGAGACTATTACAATGCGCCTGTGTCAGTGATCTGATCTCTTGCTCGCTGAATGTTCTCTGCCTTTCATTCTTTATTATTTTACATGTGCCGAATCGCTAATGTTTGTCACCATTCTTTTTCGCCAATCTCTCATTTTTTCAGTCCCTTGCTTCCAATTTCCTTTGCCTATGTTCAGTCTTAATGCCTATATTTTACACTCACCTACTATTCTCTTGTGACGGTATTTTCTTTCATTTGTTGTGGTATTTTTTTCTTAAATTCAATAGTTCATTTTCTCTCTTTTTCTTCTGCGTCTTAAAGTTTGATTTTTAATTTCTTTGTGAATAGGTTCTTATTTTCGTTTAAAAAAAAAAAAAAAAAAAAAAAAAACTTTCTTTTAATTCTGATTCTTAATTTACTTTCTACGCTATCTCCGACTTTCTTTTTTTTTTTTTTTTACCGTTGTTTTATGTAATTCTTTCTATTTTTGGCTATTTTTCCAAATCATCTGAGAGACTATTTTAAAATAAGAGAAAAGAAAAGTTCTTAGTATATCGTATATCTCCCGCTTAACTTTTTCTTTTTTTTTTTTTTTTTGCTTTCTACTTTAAAACGTTTTTCATCTCTACCTTTCTTTTTCTAATCTCTCTCTCATATTACCCACACTCTTTTTATCTTTGTGTTATTTTTCTTAACTCCACCTTTTCTCTCTTTTGTTAAACTTAACGGATTCCTTTCTTGTAAGATTTGTGTCTTCCTTCACATAATTTCATTTCGTTCAGTTTTCTTCACACGATATCATTTTCTTTCTTTCTCACTTTCTTTCTTTCTTTCTTTTCGTGTATTGATAGTTTCCTTTTGTTTTCTAAATTTTTATTTGGTTGTTTTTGTCTTAAAAAAGTTGTATACGTTTTTTCTTTCTTTCTTATTTTCAAATTTCTTTCTTTCTTTCTTTTTCTTCTTCATATCAAAAATCTTCTCTACTTTATTCATTAAGTCAATCTATTTTTTTATTTTCTCAGTTTTTTCTTTGCTCATTCTGTTTAATTCTCTTTACTTCTTTGCTCCAATCTTGGCTTCAAGTTTTTACTTTTCTTTGGGATTTTTATTATAGTATTTATTGCTAATTAATCTTTAAGAAAGAAGTTTTTCAGCTTCTCTCTGGGTCTTATTGAAACTCATTTGAATCTTTCTCGTTTATATTTGACCTCTTGCCTTTCCTTCTCTAGAATACTGTTCATGTCGTCTGCCAACAAAATACTCAACTCCTTTTTTTCCACTCACTCTTAAAAATTAATTTTCTTTTTGTGCTTCCTTCTTGAACATCTTTCGTTACGTTTTCTCCTTTTCACAAATGTTTTTACATGTTCCAAAGGTTTCTTCGATCTTTTTTCTTTTGAACCCCTTTTTTCTCTTTCGTTCTTTTGTTCTTATAATTCAGTTCTTAAATCATTCTCTATGTTTTATTATGTTTCCTATTGTTTTTCTCCTAATGTTCTTTTTTATATTTAAGTCTTTTTAAAATTTTCATGGCTTTAGTTTTTTAGTTTATTTATTTTTTGAAAAATTTCCCGTTATTTAAGACGTTATACTTTTTCATCTTAGTTTATTAATTTTCTTTTGTTATAGATTTGTTTCGTATTTCGTTTTGTTTTATCAGTCACAGTTTTGTCTGTTTGTTTGTTTGTTTGTTTCTTTCTTTCTTTCTTTCTTTCTCCATGAATATTTCGTACTTTTTCACATATATTTTATAAACTTCATGTGATATAAAAAAAAAATTCATTTCTTTACTTGTATATGATTCGAATTCATCAATACTTATATGACCAATCAAATAATTTATTCTCCGAAGAAATTTAATTTGATTAGATTTCTTTTCTGTCTTATTTTCTCGAATGAGAATTTACTGGTGTCATTGTGCAACTATAAGTCACTGAACGGAATTATGAATCCAAAAGCAATCCTATACTCAGTTGCTTTTTAATAACCTTCTCGGACCATCAGAAGACAACATCATTACCTATACCAACTCTGCTGGCTCACTAATTTTTTTCCAATATGTTTTTCTTCACTCCTCCTGGATGTTCCGTTGGTTACAACTCTATGCTTAATTCCTCTTGTACAAAATCGGTTGTCACTGAGAATTCTTTGAAGAAAAGTGTCCGAAAAAAAGGATCCCTTTTTTAGGATTTTGATTTGTTTTTATGATTTTAAAACTTTCTTAACACCATATATTTGCTTTTTAAATCAATATTTAGATTCTGTACGTAACACAAGATCGTCATATATATATATATATATATATATATATATATATATATATATATATATATACTTTTAAGAGAATGGGCTGAGAAGTTAATCGGCTAAAAAGTTCATACGTTTATTATGTGTTAGACAAAGTGGGTCCAAGCACTGCACCACTGATGGAAAAAGTGGACGGACTGCATGAGGGTTTCTGTTAGAAGATAAATCTTATTTGGTCGTATGCTATAAGATTATTTTAGTTAGCCTATGAACTTTTCAGCCGATCTTCACACACACACACACACACACACACACACACACACACACATATATATATATATATATATATATATATATATAGAGAGAGAGAGAGGTGATAGTGGTGTCGTACGTTGGTGTCTGCATTCATAATC
>OY757911.1:73397025-73567025 GCA_963585895.1 Sepioteuthis lessoniana | reverse complement strand
TCAGAAACTATAAGCACAGATTTTTCTACATTTCTTCATTATAAGCACCCACCACCATTGTCAGAGACAATTATAATCATAATTGTAAAGTTTATTATATTTATTATTATTATTGCAAAAGGTTACCCATATCTTAACATCATTTTTATTACCTAACCATAATTACCTCATCACATAATCTATAAGTACTTCCAATAGCCATTCAAACACACACACACACACACGCACATATATATATATATATATATATATATATATATATATATATATATATATATAAAAGATGGTTGGTTTTTATGGCATGTCAGAACTTTTCAAATTATTTTATGCCGAATGCAGTTTCATTCAAAATAAATGTGTAAAAGTTTCACCATGTTCATTTTATTATAAAAAAAAATTAAGAATTAAAGTGATTTCCTTTAGTCTTCATCATTGTATTGACCCTCTTTGGCAACGATTCAAACAATTCTTTTATGATAATATGATTTTTGAGTCTTGACCAAACTCTTATATCTTCAATGTTTAAGAGTTTTGCGTTGGCCATTTGTCTGCCGTGAAGCCATTATTTATTTATTTATTTATTTATTCATTTTTGGACGTTCTCTATTTAATTCTCATTTGGGATTAAATCAGCTGTTGTGAGAGTCAACAGCATGACTTTCATTTCTTTTGACTGAATCCAACAGATGCATAACGAGGAGAATTATTTTGCAAAAATTAAACAATTCTCATAATTACTGATAAAGGAGTTCTTACTTTTGGTTCAACTATCATCAAAGAATTTTTAACCATCATCAAAGAATCTTTCAACACTTTCTCTTCTCAAGCGTTTTTACATATTTCCATAAGGCAATTCGAGTTTTCATTCATCAGTCCAAAGACTTTTTCCACTCTTGTATGAACCATCATATTCATTGAAGCTGTTTGAAGCATTTTTGGCTTTATCTTGGATTGATATCGATAATCGAATTTAAACAGAATATATCGAACAGACTGAGTATGGATATCGATGTTTAGATATTATTTACCAAATTTTCCCTTGTTAAATAATGAGTTTTTTCTTTGAGGTGTCGAAGAATGAAACGGACCAATAATTTTGCAAGCTTTTTGGGTCTATCGGAATGTTTCAGTGGGATTGTTCCAGTGTCTTTCCACTTTAAGCAACATCGCAACGTGAAAAATTGATCTTCAGCGCAATTTCTTGGCCTTTTATTTAGTATGCTTGTAGCAAATTACAGCAGAAAAAAATTCTATCGGCATAACCATCATCATTTTTTGTGGATAGATAAAAATCGCCATACTTTTCATAACAAATTAATTTGAATCTTTGAATTTTAAAGAAGCTTCTAGAATGCTTTAAAACAAATTGAAAACGCTCTGAAACAGTTCTAAATTAGATAATGTTTATTTTAATAAAAACTTTTAAAAAATATTTAATATTTCATTTTCAAAAAGATGTAAAAATGATAAATATAAAATGTCGAAAATTTATCCACACCTTATAGAACACATTTTGTAATAAATTAAGTAAAAAATATTACAAAAATAATTCTCATGATACCAATTAAGTCCTATCTGAAATGTTTTTCATATTACTTTACATTCCGAACGTGGTGCATATGCCCCACCGATGGGGCATGGTAATATTTTTGTGGGACATACAATATTTGGTGGGGATTGTTTTGTTAATGACCTTTTAAGCTACCTTCACGTGAATTGAAGTTAAATTTTGAATATGTCAGAATTAAATATTTCAGGAGGGCTTCAGAATTTTAGAATGGCCCATAATCGGTTTGGAATCAATGCTTTAAATATGAGCAAAGATTTATTAAGTTTGGTTGTATGAAATTAGAAATTACATTGTTTTAATGCTTTGTTCAAATTATCGCGAAAACATATGCATAGCACTATATATATATATATATATATATCAATTAATTATAATTATTTTCAACTGAATTTAGAGTAAAGTAGTTTTTAGCTTACCTCGTATAAGATAAATATCTTCCATTTTTTTCTCGTATAAATGAATTTTCCATTAAAATGATTATTATTCCTTGAGTAAAATTTTTGAAATTCATTGAATAATATTACGTCTTATTCATAACCAAACTCTATACCACTGAAACTATGCAAATGAAATATGAATCGCTGGAAGTTGCAAAGTAATTACAAATTTCACACACACACACACACACACACACACACACACACACACACACACACACACACACACACATATATATATATATATATATATACGTATATATATCCAACCGCTACTTCGTGTAGTTCTACTGGTTTGAATAAACAGTTTTCCTTCTATTTGACTGGTTACCATAGCAAGATTAGAAAAATAGTTTGCACAATAATTCCCCTGTAATTGGAAGGGTAAGTGATGTCATTCCGAAGATCATTAGTCGGAAGAGAAGCACAAACAGCTTTTTTCCAGAATCTGAAACCAGATTTGATAGCATTTTCATACTGATAACCGTTAAGATAAGTGCATCTCTCTTTCTCCCTCTCTCTCTCTATATATATATATTTGTGTGTGTGTGTGTGTGTGTGTGTGCTTTTATTTTTTGCGTTATTCTTTTATTTTTATTTGTCATGAGATGGTGGTACATGTAAGGAAGAAAAAGTCTGAGTCAGATACCCACAAGTCAATACAACAACAGATTAAGCAACTATCTTCGAATCTTACCTGAAGTTAATTAATACACACACACACACACACACACACACACACACACACACACACATATATATATATATATATATATATATATATACTAGTCTCTCGGCTGGAGCTAAAGAATACGCTGACTGCACCTCTGCAGAAGTGTAAGAACTTCTGCTCACGCAACGAGGTCACCTGCAGGCCGTGGGAGGCGACTCGTAATGTTTGAAGACTGGAGTGGTCAAATAACTTGTAACACTCCATTTTAGCTCTTTTTAGCCTAGTCGAGCAGTCTGAGACGCCCGATCCGATCAATCTGTTGGTGTTGTCAACTACTAGTACTTATATTATTATCCTGATTGTATTATTAAAATTGCTCTTGAATCAAACTACTACCCAAGCCTATCTTATCTTAAATGCGCCAGAAAACAGTAGCTGAGATAAGACTTTAAATCATCGAAACTAAGAAATGATTTGATTTGGTTTCATGGTATATCAACCATTGTAGGTTATTTGATGTCAAATCCTCTATATACATATATATATATATCAAATATGTATGTTTTTGCTTGGTTTGGTTTGGTTTTATTGAACATCAACCATTGCTGGTTATTTAAAGCCAAATCCACTTTATACAAATATATTAAATACATATGATTTGATTTTGTTTGGTTTTGTGGCACATCAATCATTGTGGGTAGTTTGATGCCAAATCCACTTTATACATATATATCAAATATATATGATTTGGTTTGGCTTGGTTTGCTTTCATGGCATATCAATTATTGTCGGTTATTTAATGCCAAATACATTTTATACATATAAACAGTTCTATTTAAAGCAATTCAATTTGCATTAGGATACAGTTTAGTTATATTTGACCCATAGATAGGACTCTATTAATTGCTACAACACCAGAGTGGACCTGAGAGTGATGGGAATAAAGAGGTACTCCGCAGTCCCCAAAGCTCCAGCATTATTTGTGCGTCACCATCAGATTGTTTAGTGTCATATCTAGGACACACCAAATAGATATAAACCACTCAAAATAAATACAGAACTCATTGCAACAAACGATCTTACTCAACCCTCGAAGATGACCGGAAAGATGGTCGAAAGTGGTTATGCTAATATAGGGTTCTTTCTTTACCAACTAGTTAGAAGACTTGAACGTCTTCACTTGAAGATAAAAAAGAAAGAATCTGCGGTATTCAACCGAATCTGTTTAGATAATGATTAGCTGCTTAAGTCTACATTATATATAAAACAGCACTAAAAACTTAGAGAAGAAGAAGAAGAAGAAGAAGAAGAAGAAGAAGAAGAAGAAGAAGAAGAAGAAGAAGAAGAAGAAGATAGTTCTCCATATTTGGTTGGTTGAAAGGATATAAAAATATTTTTTTAAATCCTTGAAATTCTGTCTTTATTTCGAGTTTCACGTAATTCCGATCCTCAGGCTTAGCGAGAGAAAAGTTTTAATGTTTTTTTCATATATATATATATATATATACGTAATGAGTAGAGTGTTCGCCAATAGTCGGGGAGAACGGTGTTCAATCCCAGGTTGAGTCATACCAAAGACTAAAAAATATGGTACTTGATGCTGCCTTGCTGAACACTCAGCATTAAAAGGTAAGGATCAAGAGTAAAGTGGAGCTATCCAAGGAAGGAGTAGCACCTCGGTGTAGTTGCTTTTGAAAAGGGAGCCTTCAGGTCATCCTCGATTAAGGTCACTAACTTTACTTTTTACTTATATATATATATATATATTGTCATCCACAGACTGACTGTGTGGTTGTATCACAACTCAACAGTGTGGCGAGACACGCAAAACGCTTTAAGCTGGGATCGAAACTTGCCTAACATTACGCTATCTATCCAGTCAGCCATTTTGGTGACATGCGTCAGCTCAGGATTTATAGTTATTTACGAAGCTCTTAGCTTCGATGTGGCACAAGGCTGAATGAATGGGGCACCCAATGAGACTCGAACTCACTCGTGTAGGTTTGCTGGTCAAGCTTGCAAACTGTTACACCACCAAAGGTGCCCCAGCTCAGGATTTATAGAGCATATTTATCAGCTTATATAATTCGACTAGCTGAATTCAAATACTGCGTAGGAGCTTTTTCATTCGTGCTAATGCCCTTGGAAATGATCTGAATCCTTCTTTTATTCTTCCAGTTATAGAAAAAAAAAGCTGAATTAAATGCAGAGGAGTGTTGTTTGAGAGAATCTATAGCGCATTGGTGTACCATTCTTCTGTTATTAACTTACCTAAAAAAAAAGGGTGACTGGCCCTACACAAGCCTTTACTAATCGAAAAAAAATCCATTGTGGGATAAGTCCAACGCTTCTCCTCTTTTCTTGAACAGTTAAACTTCAAAAGATCATGACCTAGATTGATCTCCTGGGTATGTTTTAAAAATTGGATCGAAATAAAAAAAAAATAAAATAACACTAGACGGTTACAAATCATTACTATAAAGTGAAATAAACATAAAAGAAAAGAAAAAAAAAGAAATTATATTCTATATTAGCTTTTGAATTTAACCTCATTTTCGGTATTTTCGAGGGAAATATTTTTGTTCATATTTAAGAGAGTGGTTCATAAAAGTAGTTATCGTATTAAACGCTTTGTTTTTGCTTAGATTACAAAACTATATTCAACTTTAGGAAATATCTATAAAACTAATTAATTAAAAGTGAAAAATTATTTTTGTAAGTCAATAATAGGTTACCCATTTTTTTGTATTTCGAGATTTAAATTACGTGTGAATAGTTACACTTTACAAGAACATGGCTTCTTACAGATTGTCATTTATTGAAAGGCGACTGGTGAATTTATCTAATATTCAGTCGACAATATTTAATTTAAAACAGTATATCAACAATTACAATTTATTTGTAATATTCTATCTACAGATATGATCTCCCAACAAGTTAGTTTCCTGAATTTCGCAGGGTTAAGGTAGGTTTAATACATGAAAGTGAACTTTGTTTTAGACTATACACAAGTTTAGACTTAAAGCATGATTTTGCAAGCAAATTATAACTTTAGATGAATTATAATAGATATTTGTTGAAAAACCGTTTCTTTTGAATGAAATGCGTTCGTAGACTTGTTTATAAACAAATTCATCAACTATTGTGATGGGAGGATACTCCGTGACCTATGAGGTGCCATTCTTTACATTAAAGCCATCCCATGGGACCAATTAGCATATTTAACAAATTTGATAGTTCTTCCTTAAATTGTCTTTCGATGGATGACATACAACCTTGCCTCAATA
The DNA here is from genome assembly GCA_963585895.1 of Sepioteuthis lessoniana. Taxonomy (NCBI): domain Eukaryota; kingdom Metazoa; phylum Mollusca; class Cephalopoda; order Myopsida; family Loliginidae; genus Sepioteuthis; species Sepioteuthis lessoniana. Next base: position 73,561,058 of record OY757911.1, on the reverse strand, counting down.
ATATATATATATATATATATATATATATATATATATATATTGTAAAGTCAACGGAACTTAGTGACTGTCATCTATGCAATCATTGGCCCGATAATCGCATAGGCAAGAAACTGACAGTCACGCAGCATCGTTGTTTCTATGACTACGGTATCCTAGATGGTATTGGACGTTCTTTATTTATAAATATCAAAAATCATATATTAATTATAATAGCATTAATAAAGTGGACGAGAGAAGAACTTTAACTAATAGACCAGAGAACAAGAAAGCTCATAATAATGTATCAGGCCTTGCATCCCAGAGATGACGTTGAGAGACTGTGTGTGAAGAAAAGAAGGAGGGAAAAGACTTGCCATCATTCAAGATAGCGTCGATGCATCGTTACAAAGAGTCGAAGTCTATATTTAAAAAAGCAGAGGAAAACTCATTACAGCAACCAGAAACAATACAGAAAACACGAGCATCAACGAATCAAAAATAACCAGAAATCAAAGATAGGAAGAAAAACAACTGTATGACTATTTCTAGCGACAAACTAGCGAAATCTCTCGCGAAAAAACTGGCACATGGCTACGAAAGGGAGACATTTAGAGAGAAACTGTATCTCTTCTGAGAGCAGCACAAAACAACGCCATAAGGACTATGTCAAAACAAAAATAGACAAGACGCGACAAAATGGCTGATGTAGATAAACTGGTGATTGAGACGAAACGGTCTATCATATAATAAGCGATCACAGTAAATTAGTGCAAAAAGAATATAAGACTTGACATGAATGAGTGGGGAAGGTGATCCACTGGGAACTATGCAAGAAGTTTAAATTTTACTATACGAAAAATGGCGAATTTACAAACCAGAATTTGTCCTGAAAAAATGAGACGAACAAAATTTTCTGGGATTTTGAGATACCAACGGATCATATGACCAGATGACCAGACCTTGTGATAGTCAGCAAAGAAAAGAGAACCTGCCGAATAGTGGACTTTGGTGTTCTGACTAACCAAAGAGTAAAACACAAAGAAAGCAAAAAGATAGATAAGTACCTAGATCTTGCTAGAGAACTGAAAAAACTATGGAACATGAAAGTGACAGTGATACCCATTGTAACTGAAGTGCTTAGTACACTCATCAAAGGATTGGTACAGGGACAGGGGATCTTGAAAATGAGAGGAGGATTAGAGACCATCCAAACTATAGCAGTGTTGAGATTGGCCAGAATATGGAGAAGAGTCCCGGTGACTTGTTGTCTCTCAAACTTCTGTTAAGGACCATCAGCTCACGCTGGAATGAAAAACTCTCAAAAGAAAAATTAATGATATACATATACATATCATCATCATCATCTTGTAGGACCATCAGCACATATACCCCTGACCCTCTCTCGCCACCCCTCCCAACCGTCCATCGCTTTCGGCAGGTCCTCAGGGCTACACTCCGTATCCTCACAGAGCCGCTGTATGTAGGTCCGAGGTGGTCACCCCGCTTTTGCTCGGCCATGTGTAGAGTTCCATAGGAATACATCACATATATATATATGTATATGAGATGATTAATGAACTTGTCTTAATAGAAGTTAATAGTGATACTTAAGAAGGAGCTATGGATTCCTGTAAGTATTTCATAGTTATATCAAGATTTTGGATGAAGGTGGGTTGGTTGGTTGGTTGTTTTGTTCTTCGGTATGTCAACTCTTGCTGAGTTACTTAATAGCAGCCAGTCTTTTAAAGTAATTATATAGTTTCAATCAACTAATAATGATGATCATTTGTAAAAGATTATAGTTTCAATGATCCATTCCATTTTTATAATAGCAATCATCTGTTTCATAGGGACATATGGTTTAGATATTCATATCTAATACAAATTATTTGCGTTCAGTAATATAGTTTCAATATTACTATCTAAAACAAATAATTTTTCAACGGATATTTTTACCTATAAAAGTGACAATAACAGTCAAGTACTAAATAAAAATCGGGGTCTGAGCAGGCATTGGAGTAATGACAACAAAGGGATATTTCACATTGCTCAGAGCTCCAGGAATAGAATTTCAGTACAAATGTATCATACACAAGGCACCACTTTTTACAGGGTTTATCCATCAGTGGGAGATAAAAGTCAGTGTATTGTAAACTCCATCAACATGGCCAGCCTTGGGATAAGTAAAAATAAACATGATATTCAGCACTCACACCAACTTAAAAAAAAAATTATCACCCATCATTAGATTTAACTAGAAATTGCTTTTTTCTTTACGTTAGATGTTTTTCTGTGTCAAGTGTATTTTTGTGACGAAAATATTGGTATGGTATTCAGATATTTCTAGGGATTACTGCTATATAAGTAAATGCACACATGTAAATATCGTGAGAATTTACGTAATATATATATATATAGATATATAACCGGACATTGGCTCGGATCAGCGCCCTCCCCTACACATTGGTGTAGTAGCTATCGAAAAGGGAGCCTTCGGGTTACCCTCGACTATGGTCGCCAACTTTACTTACTATATATATATATATATATGTATATATATATATACGTCGAGAAGTGAAAATAGCTATACGGAAATCGACAAAATCAATTTATTATATATGTTGTCCATGTTTTCATTTAAACTTTCTCACTGAGTATCATTTTCTCATGACAGAAACTAATTAACAACAAGTCTGTGTTAAATTGTATCAATGAGAGAGCAAGACTGGTTCTGGAACCTTTAAAATGCTAGAGGAAGTTATGATAGCTGTCTTTAATTCGCATCACCATTACAATGATGGTTTGGTTTTATGGCATAAATGCCAAATCCTCTTTATACATATAAATTAAATGTATGATTTGTAAATACATTTTGTTGATATCATTTTTAAACGAGCCTAAGCTAATTTTTGGCATATACTTAATGGTTCAAAGCATTGCTATGTATCCATAACAATTCAATTAAACATCAGTCATTTCTTTACACACAGTTAAATGATCAAACAGTTCTATTTCTAACAACTCAATTTAGCATAAGTCATTTATTTCGACATAGTTTAAATGTCAAACAGTTTTTTGACCCATTGAATGGACCCTGTCTGGTGCTACCACTCCGGGCCATAGTGGACCTGGGAGTAATGGCAATGAAGGGGTACTCTTCATTCCTCATAGCTCCAAAATTATCAAAGCCTCCCCATCAGATATTCTGCTGCCCCAGCCGACTATATTTCAATGAAGCCCATCAGTTGAAAGTGTTTAATGTCATGCGAAATATTTCACCGGTAGAAATGCTGAAACAGAAAGGTATGCAGTCTGCTGGAGGAGGGTAGAAGATTGAGAGCTTTGAGGTCAAGTTGGCATTTCTATTGTTTGATTAGAAGCAATTATAAGAGAGAATTTGAGAATGAGATGAACTCTAGCTAAGTTTTATTTTGCATCGTCGGAGCTGATAGTATTTTGGATAAACTCGACTACTGATTTTTTCACTGTGCAGAAAACGATGCAATTTTTTTTTTTGAAGTTATAAACAGAAACATGATTATAAGTGACGAATTGTGGATATGTAACTACGATCCTAAAATTAAGGAAGAAAATCCAAATCACTGCTCACAGTCAATTTTGATAAAAAGGCTGTAGTTTACGATAAATATGTCTCTGTCATCTGACTGTACTTTTTGAAAGTTTTCCACCGTCTATATTACACAATTCTCAGACGTGTGGTACACGAATCAGTGACAAAATCATCATAACAACGTTTCTCTTCATTCTATTCAACTCGTCATTTTCTAAGAACGAGATTTTCGAAGAGAACACGCTCCATAAAGCAAGTCTGGTTCATATGACATTTTCTATTTTCTAAACTTAGAATCCATTTTAAGACTTTGAGTTTTGGTTACGTGAAGTTCATTAAAAGAAATACGGCGAGCAATTTATTTCAAAAGAGTCTTTTCAGCCATGCTTCAACCAATAGAAAATTTACTGGAATTAATGACGAGGAAACGATTTTGAGGAAAAGTCATTGTTGACTCCTCTCTTGGTAAATACAGCTTTAGTCTCGATAATATTTGGAAAAAACTTTAAAAGAGAGAGAATAAAAAATATTAAACCGACCACTAGATAATGTGTTAGTTATATCTTATTCATGCATTATTCATGCACTATATACACAAAACTTTATGATTCACTGAGAGATTCAAAGAAATGTATTATACTTATAAAACTGACTACATGGAACAACTGTAACATCAAGTAAAAAAATATGAAAGAGGCTCTGCAATGAATATATACAATGTTGTTTGTCAATGTTATTTTCAAGAATACAACTATAAGAAAAAAAAGCTTGAAAGCTTCCTAAATCTGAGGACTGGCTTACAGTATCACAGATACCGGCGGAGAGAATTCAGGAATTATGGATAAAAGATGGAGACTGTAGAATTCGTGCAGTGATCTTTGTGAATATGTTTTTGAAATCATTTTTGCTCTTCAATCTCTTTCACACTCTGTTCTGACCATTTCCAATTGACCTCGACATCTGAGACAGCTGCTGGCAAGTTTTCCTTTCATCCCAGAATTCTGTCTTCGCCCAAGCTGTGAAGACACTTATAATGGACTCACCTGTTTATCATTGGTAGCCCTTTCACAAGAAATTGAAAACGTTCTCAAGTTCTGTGCCCCTTAGCTGCTCTTTTTATTGATGTTTTTGCACCGTTTCTTCTGAAATGTTGAATGACACAACAGCAGTCTTGATTGAATAACTGTATTTCGGCAGTTTTAGTTTCTTTTATTTTCTATTTTTGTCTGTACCTCAGTTTACTGTCTTTTAACACGTCAAGTGAATTGCCACAAACCGGATAAACGTTGATCACAGTAAATCATAATATTTGTTTGTTTCGATCTATCGGCTCGAAATAGGTCATTTTATCTACAATACCGATCAAAAGAAGAGATCAGTTTATTCAACTATAGTTTTTACTTACAGTAATTTCTATCATGGCTTAAAATCTTCGGAAATCGCCGGTTTTGCTACATGGACCATCGAAAAAAATGGCTAATATCGGAGGTGAATATAGGAAAAGATTATTAAAAAAAAACTTATTTGAAAAAAGAATATTCAGTGAATAAAATAAAAGAAATGTTTTCTTATATGATTTTTCGAGCTTATCGACATGAATTAAATCTGGATGGGATGAGATAATTTGTTTTTACCGTAAAATCCAAAAGAATTTTGCGTGTGTTGCTTGCTAGGAAAGATTCTGGTTTCTACACATAAAATTTGCCAGTATGGTCAAAGCTAAGTCACTTGCACAATTTCTGGTAGATTATCTTTTCTATTAAGTTCTTTTTTCTTCTTCTTTTTGGGCAAGTTGGGTGCATTGGCTGATAATGGGGTTCATTTTCGTCTCTGACAATAGAACACTTGCTATTTTCCCGAATCTTATCTATTCTATCGGTTACATATTGATGCTTCTATTTAAGATGGAATGAATGTTTTCTCCGCATATCGAAAATTTGCATGATTAAGAGAAGATTCTCAACGTGAACACTGACTATATAAAAATCATTATTCAGTTGTAAATTGTAATGGACATTTCTTCATTTTTTAAATCAGAGCATGTTAAGTGTATTGCCCTGATAGGTAACTCGCTATGAAGTGCCTCTTTTGTTTGTTTACGGTTACATACAAGCATATATAGGAACATAATGAGGATTTTTCAAATATACAGCTAGATAAATATACCTTATTCCGACGCTGAATAGAGCTGAATTAGATTGTAAATAAATTCTCAAGAAACCCATATTCAGAAGAATGACATTGAGATATATTTCTCATAGATATAATGGAGTTCTACGAAGCTCAACAATTGACATTTGGATATTTAGTTGATTTTATGTTCATGCCTAAAGACGCGCCAGAACACACACACACACACACACACACACATATATATATATATATATATATACACACACAAACACTCACAAGCACACAAATGTGTGTGTGTGTAAATGTGGGCGTTTGTGTATATCAAGAAAAACTTAACGGGAGATATTTGGACTACTTGGTTGATGGTTGAATTATATGCGAATTCTTTGTCGGCGAACGTTGTTGTTTGTGTCCAGTTTAAAGTCAGAATTTTGAGTGCTGCTTTTCAAGGATGTCATAACTTTACATAACAAATTGGCATTGATAATATCAAAGATCTATCAGTCATCCTGTAACTGCATGCCAGTTTGTCTTTTACTGTCGGTCAAATTTTCTTTGTCTCTTCCTCTTAATCTCTTCAGATTAAGTAAAATGAATTTACTGATTATTGTTATATAACATATGACATGTATTTTCGGTTCGCTCCTAGTGACCCCGTGTGCTTTAACAAGCTGTCACGCTGTGATTAGTAAACAGGGCAGCGCGATTAGAGCAGTCGGGTACAACAGGTGTGTAACCGGAAGGAGACCACGTGATGAGAACCACGCGGTCAGATTTAGACAGAGGGAAGGGAATCGAGAGTCCAGTGAAGGACACGCAGCCGATCAGAGTGTCTCCCGGAAGAAGATATGGGAAGAAGTCCTCTCTCTGAGTACATGCCTCGTCATCTCTTTCTCAACTAACCAAAAAACTGTGGGCCCTTTTCGAAAATAAAATGAGATATATAATCTTATAAAGAAGTGTTTCGTTCGTTCATTGAATTGCGTATTATCATTATGGCTATACAGCATAATCAATTAAATAATATGTTGTGTATTTACTCAGCCTGTCCGTGAAGGGCTGGATGCAGCACAAATTCAATTATTAAACAGAGTACTGCCTGTTTAAATATTTTTCTTCTCCCTGGCCAATTTTCTCACCGAGGCTAACAAACCCATTCTACCCTACTATTTATCCATAGCTGGGGAAGAAAAGATAGATTCATGTCTTTCTCAAGGGCATTCATTTAAAAGAAATGAAATGCAAACATCCTCGACCAGAATTTGGAGTTGGGTTACCTATTCAATTTGTCATGATGATAACTGTCACATTGAAATGATATTGTACCCATTTCTGCAATTTTCCGGTTTTTTTTTTAATCTATGTAAGATATGTTGTTTTCACAGCCTCTAGCATATTTTACCAATAAGATTACAGTTGTGACTTTTCAGAGCCAATGACACAGTCTATTCGGGAGTAATTAAAAAGAAGAAATAGCTGATAGATGCTTCGTTCTGAAATTATATGATTCGTGGACTTTTTAATTTGCTGCCGTAATATCAATCCATGATTTTAGGAATGCTTCTAATTTGGAAGGAATTAATATTTCATTGTTAACTTCTTTATATCGGTAATTTGGACGATTACTAAAAGGCTGTTCATGCACCAGCAGTAACCCCTAAGTTAGCATTCTTTTGCAAACTGGACAAGAAATTGATTTGTCCTCAAAGTTAGAGCATTTTAAATGTATTGATTGTATAAAATAACTCACAATGATGTATATTTTTGCTGGTTTGCGGTTAAGTACATAGATACATACATTAGAGGGTAGGTTAAAAAGTGCATAGACTCACCAAGATACACTTATGAAATGTAACCAAATAAAGTTTATTTTTCAAACTATTCCCATTTGTGGTTTACACACTTCTTCCATCGGTATTGCAGTGCTTTGATCGTATTGGTAAAAAATCAATAAACAGCAGATACGACGTTATCGTATTAACTTTTCAGCCAGTGAAATTTTCATCTCACTCTCTTGCATAGATATATGTATACCATTTTTTTGCAATCTGATACTTACACACTGTAATTTCTTCTTCTTCTTCTTCTTCTTCTTCTTCTTCTTCTTCTTCTTCTTCTTCTTCTTCTTCAACATGAGTGACAAAAGTTTCTCCCTGTATAAGAGAGTGTCATTTACAACCTATTAAGTTTTAGATGTCAATAGCTTTTGTCTTATATGTATTTTTATTTTGAAAAAAAAAAAAGCAATAAAACAAGACATAAAGAAAAAGTTTCAAATGCGTATTGGAGCCAATTTCGTTCGAAGTAAATGATTCAATTTCTGAAGATTCAATTAAAATTTATTTTATATACTTTATATGTGCCGTGAATAATACATGTAAAAAAAAAAAAAAAGAAGCAGACAAAAGACTTGCGAAATGAAAAACGAAAAGAAATCTTTTACAGATCTTTATCATGACTAATTAATTATCTAATGTTTGTTTTTGTCCTTAATTCTCGACATGAACCAATTATGCCATCTCTAATAGTATAATTGATTTACTCAGATCAAACTGAATAAAAGAGTTTTCGTTTCTTCTTTTCTCTGATTTTTTAAATAATCGTGATTATTCCCTTCTTTCATTTTTTTTCGGTCTAAATCTGCAATATCGATCCTGTGATTATCATTATCAAGTCTTTGTAGGGAGAATTGAAATTAAGCGTTGTGACACTTGAAGGGAACGACAATGATAGCAAAAGATTTACGTCGTAGAAAACAGACTGATGCAAAAGTGCGTAGATGTTGAATGCAAAAAAGAATGGTAGAGGATGGAAAAATGGAAGACAGAAGGGGATTTGAGATAAATTAATGGAAGAGAAGTGAGAGGCTATCAGTACTTCTACCAATATTGATAAAATATTAATACCAGTATTTAATAATAATAATAATAATAATAATAATAATAATAATAATGATTTTGCAAAATTGCAGACTATGCTGTCCCGGCTGACCACAGAATAAAACTGAAAGAAAGTGAAAAAAAGAATAAGTACCTCGACCTTGCTAGGGAATTGAAAAATCAATGGAACATGAAGATGACTATTATACCAATCGTGATTGGTGCATTCGGTATCGTAACTAAAGGGCTATTAAAAGGATTGGAGGACTTGGAAGTTGGAGGACGAGTGGAGATCAGTATTCTGGCCGTTCTCAACAATGTTGTAGCAAACTACAGCATTGTTGAAAACGGCCAGAATACTGAGAAGAATCCACGAGACTTGAGGAGACTTGCTGTCACTCAAACTCAAGTGAAAGACCATCAGATAACACTGATGTGAAAAACTCTCAAGGAGTAAATAATAATAATAATAATAATATTGCACCTTAAAACTACACCGTGTCATTTATAGAGGGATACCTCTGTGTGATGAAGAAAAGGACAATTAAAAACATACACAAGACATCTGATTGTCTCAGCCTACATGAAGTGAAAAACATTGCAGGAATTGCTCATCTTAGAAGAGTACTTTCGATGTGATTGGAAAAATATCAAAAAGAAGCAGCAAAAATATAGATACATACAATGCATATTATCACAAACTTCCCTCACCGAAGGTCTTGGGTAAAGACCTGGTGAAAGATTGTAGGAAACTGAAAGTAGGACTCGCCAGTATTGAAGATAGTGTTGATACATCGATACGAGGACTCAGACTACATAAAAAAGAGCAAAGAAAGACTAATCAAAGCAACCCGAAACGACACAAACATCACAATGATCAATAGAACAGCAATAACTAGGAAACAAATGGGAAAAAAAAAGGAAAGTATGGATATTTCATATGACAGATGAAATCTTACACGAGAAGACTTGGACATGGCTAAGAAAGGGAAGCCTTAAGAGTGAGACTGAATCTCTTCTAAAACCAGCACAAAGTAAGGACATAAGGATCAACTATATAAAAGCAAAATGGATAAGACGCCGAAAAAGAAAAGAAAAAACTATGTTGGTTATGTGGTGATAGAGACAAAACAATTATCACATAAGAAGCGGATGCAGGAAATTATCGCAAAAGAGTATAAGACTTGAAACGACTGAGTGAGGAAAGTAATCCACTGGCAATTGTAGAAGAAATTTAAATTTAATCATACTAATAAGGGTTATGTGCACAGCCCGGAATTCTTCCTTGAAAATGAGACCCTCAAAGTTCTCTAGGATTTTGAGATATAAACCGACGACATAATCCCGGCCAGAAGACCAGACTTAATGATAATCAATAAAAACAAAAAAATGAGAACTTGCCGAAGAGTGAACTTAGTCGTTTCGGCAGATTATAGAGAGAAAATAGAAGGTAATAAGAAAGATAAGTACTTAGACTTTGCCAGAGAAATAAAAAAAAGAATCATGAAGGTGACGGTGATGCCAGTTGTAATTGGTGCATTCGGAACAATCCCCAAAGGCTTGGTAAAGGGACTGGAAGACTTAGAAATCAGAAGAAGTCAGGAAGCCATCCAGACTACAGCACTATTATGGAGACTTGCTGTTAAACAAACTCCAATAAGAGACTATCAACTAATGCTGACGTGAAAAATTCTTAAATAGTAAAATGATAATAATTGATTGTCAAATTCTGATACAGATATGATCGACATGACATGTTTGTGCTTCGTATTCATTAGAACATATATTATCATTTTGCATCACCTGCTTAAAATTCGTATGTACATCACTTTAAATTAGACGTAAAAGGGCTGAAGTCTCTAGTCTTTATTATTTTACCATTCATACAGATTGATATATATGAGATAATAAATCAGACATAGTGATTAAAGTTTCCAAACCAAAATATGCATTCTTTTAGATATGGCACTGCCGTAGAATAATATAGCTGTTAAAGATACTAATACAAATGAATATAAAGCTCTTGAAAATGAAAATTTAAAAAAATGAGGTACCTTAAAACTATCATTATCCCAATAAGAATTAAAGTCCTAAGCAGGATCAAGAAAAATACAGAAAAACACATTAACTAAATCTCTGTTTGGCTCTGTTTATAAAAGAATAAAAGAATTTCATTATGTTGGATGACATATCTGCTCAACATCAATATAAAGAACAATTAGCAAAGTACACATTAAGTATCACTTACCATAAGAATTTAAACAAAGAGAATACATAGATGCTCTTGCTGCTCTAAATAATCCAAAAAGATTTTTAAAAAGACCAAAACTACTTCTAAAAAAAAAACAAAAAAAAAAAAACGAAATGAACGCGTCTGCTAGAGGACAGAGTAAATCACGATGTTAGAATAAGGGAAAGCGAAACATTAAAGAAATATATTGAACCTGTCAGAGAGATACAATAAAAGATGAAGAATATAAAGATAACATTAATAAAAAGTTTTATTTGGGGCACTCCGATCTATTCCGTAAAATAAATAAAAGAGCATAGATGACAAAAAATGCAAGGAAAATTGAGACTATCCTGACCACAGCACGGTTGCGATCAACAAAATAATAATAAGAGACGTAGAGAGCTGGGGAAATTGCTATCATATAGACTTGGTGAAAAATGCCAGTAAAACTTGAAAACATAAAAATAATAAAAATGATAATGGCTTGGATACTGTAAAAAGTCCTCAAGACCTCTGGAGATTTGCTGTCACTCAAACTTCAGTGAAAGTTGTCCTTGGAGTGGAGATCATCCAAACGACAGCATAGTTGAGTTTGGCTGAGAAGAGACCTGGAGACTTGAGGAAACTTGCTGTCACTCAAACTCAAATGAGAAACCATCGGCTAACGCAGATTAGAAAACTCGAAAAGAGTAACAAGAACAATGATAATAATAATTATAATAATAAGCTAACGCTGGTGTGAAAAACTCTCAAAGGAGTAAAATAATCATAATATTTGACCATACTATCCCATGATACATGAAGAATCCATACTGAAGAATTAGATGCATGAAATTCACGAGGATTTTGAGAAACAAACTGATCACCTAATCTCGGCCAGATGACCAGACCTAATGATAAAAAAAAAGAATTAACAAGAAAAAATTGAGAGAACTTGCCGTATAGTGGATTTTTCCATCTCAGCTGACCACAGACTAAAAACTAAAGAATGCGAAAAGATTGGCAACTGCTTGGCCCTTTCCGGAGAACTAAGAAAGTTGTTGAACATGAGGGGAACGGTGATACCAATTGTAATTCGTGGGCTTGAAACAGTCCCCAAATGTTTGGAAAGGGGTTGTAAAAGTGTGAAATCAGAGGACAAATCGAGACTATTCAAACTACAGCATTGTTAATATAGGCCAGAATACTGAAAAAAGTCCTGGGGATCTGAGGAAATTTGCTGTCACTCAAACTCCAGTGAAAGACCATCAGCAAACGCAGATGTGATAAATGCGAACATCATAAAAGTAATAATAATTAAAAAAAAAACTAAGAAACATGAAGGTTACGGTAATACTAATAGTAATTGGTGTGCTCGGAATAATACTCAAAGGATTGATTAAGAGACTGCAAGACTTGAAAATAAGAGGATAAGTGGAGACCACCCAGACTACAGTACTATTGTGATTGGTCAGTATACTAAGAAGAGACCAGAAAACTTGCGGAGGCTTGCTGTCACTCAAACTCTAGTGAAAAAAACCATCAACTAACGCTCGTGTAAAAACATTCAAAGAAGTAAAATATCAATAATAATTATGCAAGAGATTAAAATTTGATCATATTACCAAATGGTATATAAACATATCAGAATCCTTCCTAGAAAATGAAACTCATAATATTCGCTGGGATTTTGAGATGCAAACGTTAACATTATTTCAGCCCGAGGACACTCGGCCTTCTGTTAAAGAATAAAAAAAAAAAACCTTGTCAACCAGAACATTTTATCGTTCCGGTGAACCAGAGAGTAAAAAAAAAAAAACGAAAGAAAGTGAAAAGATATACAAATATTTTCTGTTACTGATAAAAGCAGTGGAAGGTCGGGGGTGACGGTAATATGTGCGGTAGTTGGTGCATTTGGAATTGTCCCCAAATATCTCGGAAACAAACTGGAGGAATTGGAAATCAAAGGAAGAATCGAGGCCATCCAGACTACCGCATTGTTGAGAGCAGTGAAATACTCAGAAGAGTCCTGGAGACCCGAGAAGACTTGCTGTCACTAAAACACCAGTGAAAGACAATCACCTAATGCAGGTATGTAAAGCTCGCAAGGAGTGAAACAATACAAATACTACAATTCTTTATAATAATAATAACAATAATCATAATAATTGACGACTAGCCTCAGAAAAAGCGTCTTTACACTGAATTGGAATAGACATGTTAGTCCTGTTCGATGAATTTCTTGTAACAATGTAAGCCTGCCACACACTGAGAAAACATGGGTTTTTGTAAAACTTAGTTTACTATTGTTCCAGATTACTATTGCGAGGCATGCTGTGGGGAGGTAATGCAACATCAAAGAAGTAAATGTCTGCATTTTCTTTTAAAATAATTGAAAAATTCGATAATTTATAAAATGCATTATTGACGTTTCCGGAAAAAATCTCAGAACCATCATTCTCCTAAAATTTCCAGGGAGATATCCTCTATAATATTACCTCCATCGTAATAATTAACACTGCTTTTCTGCTGAAAATATATTGTTGTTTAATACGGGCATGATATCGGGAAAAAAAAACACCTATACGGATGAATCTTAAAACATATATATATATATATACACACGAATACCTAGAGAGTCAGAAGAAACCGGATCATCAAGATAATTCTGATCTAAGAAGGTCTGGATCAAAATACATATCACAACGTCAGAGTTTTACATATGTATAAAAATTAAATTATATATATATATATATATATATTTACTAACCTACCATCTACCAGCATTCACGGTTACCAGGGAAAAAAAGAAAAAAAAAACGCCAGGATCTAGAGATAATTACATCTCGAATTACCGCCCGGGGGAAAAGGAAAAAAATCATAGCACAAAAAAAAACCCCAAAAAAACCCGAAAAGACCAACTTCGTCACACCAGTTGAAACAATCAAGAGATATGCAATCAGTTGGTCAAAAGAAAAAGAAAACCCACCGTAAAATGCTGCAATATTACAATTACAAAGAGTGCTCAATACAAAGTAGAGCCAATTACAAAAATTACATCGCGAGTCGGGGAATCTAGTACTGAGTCGGTACTAGATTCCCTGAGGAGCCGGTGAGGCGAAACCTTAGTAGGAAATGCCCGACTCGCGATTAAATTTATATATATATATATATATACACATAACTTAATGAATTCAGTATAATAATCAGAAAATGAAATCTATATTCGTTTATGGAATATATGTATTTACCAACCCGTGAGCTAGATGGGTCACAAGGTCAAGTTTCTTTTTCAGATTTAAATTCAATTTTTTTCTCTTAGAATGTTTACCACACCAATGTTAAAGAACCCAGTCTGACCTATAATTTTCTCATAGCTTGATTCATACTTTTCCCTTGAGTATTAGCGCTTTGTGAAAATCAAACAGCCTTGTCCAGTATTTGAAACCGGTCCTCGTTATCTATTTCTTACGACGACACCCATTACATTATAGCACCTGATTTATTGAATATGTGCAAATTTATTGAATATATGCAAATTCAAATGAATAAATATTGATTCATTGCATGAAATTTAAGAAAACAATTTCATAATTCATATTCACGTAACTGTAAAGGTTAAGATTTATAACAATTATGCGTAAAATGCAGCATACCTATCCCATATATTTTTTTGAATTAATGTTTCTCAAGTCTTCTCAGCCATCCTCAAAATGTTATTTCTCATCCTAAAAGTGTTATTTTAATAGAAACAAGTCCAACACCACAATGTTTTTATTTATTATAGTGACCTTGGATATCTTTTGAAAAATTGATTCTGAAAGCGTTTTTTCTTTCGTGTTTAGTTTTATTGTACTGTTTAGCGACATCAGGAAACAGGACAAAACAAGTCTAAAAGAAAGTCTGGTAGAACAAAAGCAACGAGAACAGAAGATAATTTCATCAGAGTCACCAGTTTGCGTGACTGAAGGTTGACGGCTCTAAACATCACTGTACAGCTGAACCAAAGTCGAGAAAAGAATGTGTCAGCATCCACTCTGAGTAGAAGGTTCTTTGAAGCTGGCCTATATGGCAGAATCGCAGTCAAGAAAACACTGCTGAGAAAGCAAAACAATGTCAAAAGGCTTCAGTTGGCCGAGGAACACAAAGACTGGACAATAGAGCAGTAGAATAAAGTCCTTTGACCTGAAGAATCAAAGTTCAAAACCTTTGGGTCAAATAGGAGGGTCTATTTTCGGCGAAAAGTTTGTGACAGCTACTAGATTTTGTATCACACCAACCGTAAAATATGGAGGAGGCTATGTTATGGTTTGAAGAGCTTTTGCCAATTACAAAGTCGAAGATTTGCATTAGTTGGTGGGCAAAATGAATCAGACCGGTTATCACAGCACACTGCAGCATCATGTGATTCCATCTGGAATGTGGCTAGTGGGTCATGGATTTGTAATCATGCAAGATAATGACCCAAAGTATACTAGTAAACTCTGCC
The DNA here is from genome assembly GCA_963585895.1 of Sepioteuthis lessoniana. NCBI lineage: Eukaryota > Metazoa > Mollusca > Cephalopoda > Myopsida > Loliginidae > Sepioteuthis > Sepioteuthis lessoniana. The sequence goes on along the minus strand of OY757911.1, from coordinate 73,545,795 downwards.
AGAGGTACATTAAAAGCAAAAAGGTATGGCACATCCTTTCAACTGATGTGTTGGCATAATCAGCGGACTTAACTCCCATTGAACTGGTGTGGGAGGAAGTCAGAGCTAAACAACCCATAAGTGCTACTCACCTCTCGCAACTCTTCCAGGAAAGCTGGGTAAAACTATCTTCAGTCTACCTTCAGGCATTGATAGAAAGAATGCCGAGAATCTGTGAAGCTAGGATAGCGGCCAATGGGGATCATTTTGATGAATCAAAAGTTTAAGAATTTTTTTGTTTAATTTGTATATAATGTGCCTGAGTGTTGTGTCGTGAAATAAGTAAGGTCGACACACATGCAAAAGAAGAGATATTTTATTCTGGAGAGAATACGCTACACAGTTGGTACCCCGACTAATGTAAATAACCTTTGTTTTTTGATCAGCATCCAGCCATGCAAAAATGTGGCACGAAGCCTTTTTAACGTGGAAGGCAGGTGCAGGGCCGAGGCCCGGACATGCCCGACAGCTCCAAAAATGTCATGGGTCACGCCATTTTTCTCCTAAAAAAGGGCGCAAGGCGATAAACTGAGCTATGCCGAAGCAGTTGAGAGCCTGGGGAGGACAGCTGTCTGAGGCTCAATTAGTGTCGGTCTTAGGCACGTGACATGAATGCTGGGCTTCCCACGCACTCATTTCAAGCGGCCTTGACCAACAAGTTATGACTAAAATCAATGCAATTTACCTTAGTATTTGATCAGCATCCTACGTGGCCAAAGTATGGCACAAAACATTTTTGATGTAGGAACTGGGTGCAGTGCCATGTTTCCAGTTCGCCAGGCGTCTCCAAAAATGTCATGAGCCCAGTCGGTATTCCTTTAAAAACGTACAAGACTAAAGTTAATGATAATTATGTTAGTGGTATTTGTTTCCAAAGTCTTTAAATAGTCTTGAATCTAATCTATCACGTAGAGACGGTTTCCAACTGCTCAACAAAACTCAAAAAGACTTGTATTTTGTATAAACTTTGATCCCGAGAGGTTGTACCTGCAAAGGTCTAATTTGAGGGTAAAATAGAACTGTTTGACAAAGAACTGTTCATCCATGTAACTGCATACCAACAAATGATTGATCTTAAATTGAATTGTTTTTGTTATTACCTTCAAACTTTTCTCTGAGAAATCATATAGATTAATGCATTTAGCTGTGTGCACGTTAATAATTGTTATAAAATTAAATTATTAGAGTCACATTGTAATACTAGGAACCATTTAATCGTGTGCAAAACAAATGAGCTGTTTCGTTTAAAATTACTATCTACAAAAAAGTCTTTTCCCGATCATATATTTATTATATATATATATATATATATATATATGTGTGTGTGTGTGTGTGTGAAGAAATATGTTTTGGTATTAAATAATCTTCACGGCTTGTTATGCCATAAAAACCAACCAACCAATCAACGAACGTTTGTGAGACAGCCTGAGAGTGTTTTTGTCTCTCTCAGATGACCGATTTACCCTTTCATATCTGTTTATGCGTCTATCTTTCCGTTTCTCACAATCTAGCTCTTTCCTTAGGTATTTAGAGAGTGTTTCAATATTTATGGGACATATATAATTGCTAATAATTCAACTAATAATGATGTATTCTTTTTTGTATCTGATTTGAAAATAGTATACTATAACAACTATAAATCCTCGATCACAATGCCAATGGTGAAGATTCCATAATACTACATTTTTGTGCTTCTCATGCTGAAACCCTTGATCATATTGAAACGAATACGAAATCAAACTATTAGCATTAAATTTTAGGAGCCAATTTGCTTCCTGCTGTAAAAAAAGTTTGTTTGAACTGAAGATCATGGCTTCTCTAACACGAAGATTCAGTGAAAAATGCATACAATGATGACTACGAAGGAAAAAAAAACATAGACTATCTTACACTGTTCAACAATGACCACTATTCACAGGAATGTTGAAAATCCTTAAAGAAAGCTAAAATCTACAATTAAGAAAAGGAATCCTGTAAGCAATGAAGACATTAAAAAATTGCAAAGGATGAGTTAGAGAATCTGCTAGCATATATAAGGCTGAAAGTACCATTTTTTAACAGTCACAGTTGTCACACTCTGTGCTACCAAATATCAAGTGCGTTTATTTCTGTCGTATTTTCTTTTTCTTTTGCTTTGAGGATGTCGAGTTTATCACATCAGTTACCTTACTAAGCGAGTCACTCGGGTTTGGTGAATTCTTAATCAAACTTATGTTTTATTCATTATTCTGTCTTTCGATATCAATGAATCATGTCTGTATTATTTTACACAGAAGTTGTATCAAAGGAAAAAAGGACAAGGTGAGTTTGTTTATCATTAAGAGCTTTTACTCTCTTACGAACTTGATGTTCTTCGCTCTCTTAAATGGACAATAAGAAAGAACACACTTGCCAAAGATAAGTCTAATATTAGTATGCACTATATTTAGGCTTTCAACGAGTCCCAAATAGAAAGAAAAGTTTTTTGGAGTAGTTTGCTTCGATTATTTGAAGTGGGGTTCCTCAGATGTTGAATTTACTATATATATATATATATATATATATATATATATATATATATATATCTTGCTAATGTCTTACTTTTTGTTCAGATACAATCAATTAAGATCAAGGCTTAGACCAGTGTAAACCGTATTTTTTCTGTTAAAAGTTTTTTCTGAAGACTAGCGAATCTATAATTGCTACACAGGGAGCTTTTCGTCTTCGTTTCATGTTACATTGTATTGAATTTTCAACCCATAGTTATATCGATTTTCTATCGGGAACAGCATAATTCCAACATAACATGAAATGAGGACGAAAAGATCACTAAGTAGAAATTACAAATTTAACAGTTTCAAAAAATGATTCAACGGTAAAAGCACTCTGTGTAGGCTATAATCGCAGTTGATCATATTGGAAAAATACTTAGATATTAATTATATAGAGCTACCATTATCACTTGCACAATATAGATGACCATTTAAAATATAGGAGATATTTTTGGTACACCATATATATATATATATAGAGAGAGAGAGAGAGAGAGAGTGAACTGTCATTTATAAAAAAAAAAAGACTGCAGTGGATCCACAAAAATGATTCATAAAAGCATGACCCTGGATCGGGCATGTTTTCAGGCCTGAAACACTAAACCTGGGCGCGCTAGATTTGCGCACTGATACTAACGTTTTTTTTTTGTTTTTTTTTTGTTTTACACTGTAAATACCACATATCGAGCAGATACAGCTTCTGCCTAATTTTGGAGCCTCTTAATAGATTCCTTTTTTCTGGTTTTGGTAGCAAGTTAGGTTTTGTCAGATTTAAAGAGGCAAAATTGGCACCAAAATCTCAGCGTCCGACTTCAATGGAAAATATTTTGGTGGTTTACCCATTTTTACACTTTCCTGTCGTTGGTCTACATACTTTTAGTGCGTATGTTGATATACCCGATTAGTTATCTTTTCAAAAGACCGTTAACTTAGTAATGTAAATGTTTTTACTTTGATTAGTTTGGTTTGGTTAGGTCTTATCGCGTATCAACCATTATAGGTTATTTATTACAAAATCCAGTTTACACACGCACGCATAAACACACACACAGACACACAGACACACACATATATATATATATTTATATATATACGAGGATCATTAAATAAGTTTCCAGACATTTTTCGTATGGGCACTTTTATTGATAGTACACACATGAGACTCTAGTCCGCTTCGAAGTAATCTCCTGCGGCTGCAATGCACTTGTACAGTTCCAACAACTTCTGGAAGGCCCTAATGGAAGTTCTCTTGTGTGATCGTGTCAATGGCCTTCGTCATAGCCTCTTTCATCTCCTCAATTGTCTCATTACGACAGCCTCTGAGCTTAGGGAATAAGCAAAAAATTCACAGGGAGCAAGGTCTGGACAATAGGGAGGGTGAAGAACTGTGTTGATGCCCATCTTGGTCAAATAGTCTGTAACAACGATGGAGTTTTGGACTGGTGCGTTGTCCTGCTGAAAATGCCACTGGCCCGATTTGAAGAGTGCTGGCCTCTTCTGACGGAATCTCTTCCTGAACTCCTTAAACCTCAACATAGTAACCCTAACCCTTTGCCCAATCAATTCTGGTCTATTGACTTCCTTACCCCTCCCACACCTCCAATCTTCCCTAACAGACTCCCTGCCTTCCTTGAATGTCTTATGCCACTCAAAAACTGATGCTTGATTCATGCAAGATCGTTCAAGAGCAGTCTGAAGCATTTCATACGTTTTTGTGGCATTTTTTGCAAATTTAAAACAGAATTTTATTGCATATTGTTCTTCTAAAGTGTCCTCACGTTCAAATTGCATTTTTGAAAATTTCCCAACTGTGACAATCAGGATTTAGTAGGGTGTATTCTAATTTCTGCTGTAGGTGTTCATTTGAACCTGAAATCATAAAAATGGTCAGTCATTTTATAAAATGTATAGCAATAACATACTGAACTTTCAAGAGTCTACGACAATTTAAAATGCCTGTATAAAAAAGCCTGAAAACTTATTGAATGCACCACGGGTATATATATATATATATATATATATATATATAATTTGTAAACATAACTAAAAAAGGTAAATTGTCCCAAGTACTGCTATGTATCACTAACAATTCAATTAAACAGCCATTTGCTTACACACTGTTAAATGATCAAACAGTTCTATTTCTAGCAATTCTATTTAAAGGTAACAAAGTTAAATGATTCCAAGTTTTGTTATCTATCACTAACAATTCAGTGAAACATCAGTCATGTGTTCACACACAGTTAAATGGTCAAATAATTCTATTTTTATCAATTTGATTTAATGTAAGTCATTTGTTTGCACCTAGTTTAAATTTCATTATTTGACCCATAGGTTCTACTACTCCGAGCCAGAGTGAACCTGAGAGCAATGGCAATGAAGGGGTACCACGTATTTCCCAAAGTTCGACTATTACTCGAGCCTCGTCATAAGATTATTTAAGCTCATATCCAGGACACTCTTTGGGAGGTCTTACCCCTCTGCAGAGATGAAGTCGGTGTATTCTAAAGCTCCAGTCGACTGAGCTGTTTGAATTGATTTGACTTGACTTGAGTTTTTGGTGCATTAGTAAAGTACCGTGCACCAACCATAGTTTATAATTCGTCTTAAATATTAAATTCAATCGATATTATATGACTATAGATCCCAGTTTTTCTGTTCCCAGCTATCAATTTTTTTTTTCTTAGATCCTCTGAGATATCATTACACACATCCAGTAAAATTGTGATAAAGTGGGTTGTGAGATAAGTGTAGAGAGAACAAGGTAAACGATATTTTGTGACGAGACATTCTTCGCTTGTTTTGTGATGATAAGATGCATGAGTGAATACATTAAGTTATAGAATTTGTTTCAGTATTTTGTAAGAAAAAGTATTTGAAACAATCTTACGTCGATTTTAGTTTATGAAATGAATATTAAAGCTAATTTGTATATCATAAATATTAGTCTTTCAATGAATATAAGTTTGCAGAAAAACTTTAGAGTAATACTCATACCAGAATCGTAGGATAATGCAACCCAATACTCACACGCACAAATAGTAATTGGATAATTTACAATGCACGTAAAATAAAGATAGCTCCATAAAACAGTTATAATCAGTGGTGAGATGAGAAGACTAAGCATTGTGGATAAAGTTAATTATATTAATATCCTTATCTATAGATTTTTAATTTCTAACAATTCAATAAATGATAAATGTATTGGATATAATATTCAACAAAATGTTAAGAGATAGGACATGAAAACTCATTAAAGTCAAATTACAATTGATTTATTTACTGTCTAAAGTTTTTGAGAATTTTCAAACAATTAAAGGATTTAGAAACCAAAAGTTATATAGATTTCGGCCTGTCCTTTCTGGCGGTAGACCTAAAAATAATTTTATAAACAACGAACAAGGAGTTTGTGGGTTAGTTACTTTGGTGTGTTTTATTTTTTAAAGGCATATAAACTCCTTATGGCCTATGTAATACCGAAATATGTTTTGTTTGTATATGTTTGATTGTAATCATAGTTATGCTTTTGATGTTGGCATTTAAAATTTTTGTTTATAATCATTCGTGAACAAAATCCATATGCTATTCAGTATTCTTATCTAATACAAATAATTCGTGCTCAATTGTATAGTTTTTTCTTGTTCCTATCTAATACTAACATCTTATACGCACTTATATATGGTATAAAGCATTCAAATCTAATACTTATAATTTATAAATTATAAAAGAGTTTAAAGTAATTATTCTTACTTAATAATAACCATTTATTTACACACAGTCATATGAGTCGAAGTATTCCTATTCAACATCGATAATTATCTTTGTGGTGTAATGGCAAACCTACTGGACTGTGACATCGTAGGAAGCCATTTCGAGCAGTAGTAGGGCTTTAACATTCAATTTCAGACTAATATCCCCAGGAAAGGTATAAATATTCAGCTATGTATTGAATAATACCAGAACTGTCCTTCAGCAACAATGACTTAGGTACTGATTTAGCCACAAAGGAAACAGAACCCAACATTACGCAGGTAAGTTTATGGTTTCTAGTACTCGGTGAACAACAGAGTGAAAATTAAAGAAAATGAAGAAGGAAAAAAGTACTTAGACCTTGCCAGCGAACTAAAAAGGCTATGGAACATAAAAGTGACGGTGATAACTGTTGCAGTTGGTGCGCTCGGAAAGATCTCAAAAGGTTTGGTAAGAGGTCTAGAAGAATTGGAAATCGGAGGACGAGCGAAAGCCATTCAGACTTTGAGATCGGCCAGAATGCTGAGAAGAGTTCTGAAGACCTAAGGAGACTTACTGTCACTGAGACTTCAAGGGATGAACTCATACAAATGTAATACGAAAATTGATGACGTTGCACGAGAGATGACAAAAGTAGACGATATGTGAAAAGATAAGAAGGAAGAGGACCAACCAGCATTGACGATCCCCAAGATATTTCAATGCAAGGACTCGTAGATTATATTAAAAAGAGCAAAGAAAGAATAATTACAGTAGCCTGTAAGATCATTGGTAACAACTGAAAAAAACCCCGGAAAAACAACAAAAATTTGGAAAAAGAAATGAGAACAAAAACAATTGTATGGATATTTCAAGCGACAAACAGGTGAGATTCCAGACGAAAAGACCTGATAATGGTCTAAAAAGAGGAGATTTTAAGGGAAATTAAATCACTCCTAATAGTAGCACAAAACAACGCCACATGGTGCAATTGCTACTTATTGACCTTTGACAGAACCGTCAATTAGGGATTTCTTAAACATATTCCATAAGTGTAAAAAAAGAGGACAGCTCCCGTGGGTTGACAGCCGGAAGCATATCACATAGGATGACAGCTGGAAGGACAACCGGAATAAGTTGGCCTTATGAAATTATATATACACAGGTACCAACGGTCAGTCACAATCAGTCGCGGTAAGTCAGTCAGAAGCCACTCAGGTAGTCAAGAGGTTCGGAGAGCGGCCAGCAGGTGACTGAAGGAAGTGGGGTCACCAAGGCAGACTCCGATTGAAAACCTAACGTTAAAGAAGCAAGGACGTAAGGCCCTGAATATAGAATCAGAACGTGGGAAAAGAAAAGGTCAATATAACAGTCTTTCGCCAGTCTGTGACCGCGTCCTTCATCTGTATCTCTCTCCCACACGCCTACAGCCAACTTCGACCCTTGCGAGAAATAAACAGGAGAGACTTATGTTTTTATAAAGAAACGTGTTACAGTCTACAGAGTATGCAATCGGAGTATTCTAAGGTCACCCGCCAGGCCTGGAAATTACTTGAAAAGTCTTCATGAATATATTTACAGATACAAAATAGAATTGCAATAGCTGAAGGACCTCACTTTTTGCGAAGGGTGCAGTACATGCATATGGTCTTATTACTATTGATACATTCCTTACTTTAGAATATGTGCACATATTGATCTGTATATATGATCATTTACAGCAATCTGGTTATATTACTCGTATGTTTGATTCAATTGAAATATATCTTGCAATCCTATTTTCAGTGATATATATATATATATATATATATATATATATATATATATATATATATACCTGTGCATATGAATGCCTGTATTTGTATGAATATGTGCATGTGTGTTTGCACACGGCAGAGTGACAACTTGTATATAAGTGTGTGTGTTAGTGCAGGCGATGGGAAAATGAAATATAAACCAAATTTGGTCAAAATAAAGATAGAAAAGCAAACAAAATGTGAAACACAGAAAATTGAAAGAAAAGGCAAGAAAAAAAACAATAAAAATAAATAGGAAAAGATGAAGAAATAAAGCTGAGATGAAGAAACAAAAATGAAATACTTTATTAAGTCATGAAAAATGTTTTTTTGTTTTGTTTTTTTTGTTTTGCTTTTTGTTTTGTTTTGTTTTGTCTATTAAAAAATAAGGGAAGATATTGAAGAACATAAGAATAAACGATAATGAAAAAAGTCTTTTTACTGGAAACTCGATGTAGAAACGGAGAGACAAGCAGAGTTGGTCGGGGTGGAAAGATTCACTCTGGAGGATGTGTGTCGGTAGGAAGAACACATTCAGTAAATTGAGGCAAAGAAATTGCTAAATGCATAAAGAGTCTCCGTCCTCGTGTATGTCATATCATGGTAGATTAGCCTTGAAGGACTACATTTGTTATAAAAAAAAAAGGTGGGCGAAAGATAGAAAATTGAATAGACTTTCCTTTTCAGAATTGGAGCTGCTATTACTGTTATAGTTCTTTTTTTTTATCAGGAAGCAACATAAACTAAATCAAACAGCTTTCTTTCTTTTGGGAACTCGAAGAAAACTCATGTCATATCGAATCAGCGTCATGTAGACTTACTGGAAGCAAACGAATCGAGATTTTTACTGAGGAAAAAGCAGTTTTAACAGAAGCAAGTTACTAAACAGTCACATATACATATAGACATATATATATATATATATATATATATACATATATATATATAAATATATATATATATATATATATATATATATATATTGATAATTCGTTGAGTTTTCTTGACACTTCTTTGGATACTGCTAAAAATCACACCCAAAGACAAACAGGCACAGACACACAGATATATATATATATATATATATATATATATATATATATATATATATACGAGAGCCGACTGAAAGGTTCATAGGCTTACCAAGATACTCTCATCGAATATGACCTAATGTGGTTTATTTTCACGTATTTCTTCCGTCGGTGTTGCAGTGCTGCGTTACGATAGACAAAATGTCATTCACATTGATAGATATTACGTCAACGTATTAACCTTTCTGCCTCCCCTTATATATATATATATATATATATATATATATATATATATATATATATATATATATATATATATATATATATATATATATATATATATATATATATATATATATATATATATATATATATATATATATATATATATATATATAACCTCATTGGATTAATGGGTAGAGTGTTAGCTAATTGCCCGGGAAACGGCGGTTCAATCCCAGGTTAAGTCACACCAAATACTTTAAAAATGGTACTTGATAAACCCTTGCTTAACATTCAGCAATATACAGTACGTATCAAGGGTAAAGTGGAGCAATCCAGGGAAAGGAGTAACGTCCTCCCCTACACCTCAGTGTGGTAGCTATCGAAAAGGGAGCCTTCTCGTCGCCCTCGACTACGGTTGCCAACTTTATATATGTGTGTGTGTGTGTGTGTGTGTGTGTGTGTGCGCGAGAGAGAGAGAGAAACGGAGAGAGAGAGAGACAGAGAATATTGACGAGAAATAATCTTAACAATTTTTTGATAAACAGTTAATTTTCTTCTAAATCAAAGTTGTCAGATCGTATTATTTGTAGTGAAATATTATTTATGTCAGTCGAATATTATCAGCTATTATTCCTTATTACACTCTACGCTATCGAAACTCTGCAACCTAAAATAAAATTGCATGGACATATACGAAATATGTACTTATTTTTGGAATGCAATACATTAGAAGGAAATAAAATCTCATAAAAATTGTACTTATTCATGGGTATATATATATATATATATATATATATATATATATATATATATATATTATTTACTTATTTCTTATGTATTATTTAATTTTTATACCTATTCTATTATTCTGATGGCATTAAAAATCCAGATGGTACAATTTGCAAATAAAAAAATATCACACAAACTGAAGTCTAGGAAAAAATTCTTAAAAAAAGAAAATACAAAAAACATACGTACTGTTTGGAAATTTTAAACCAACGATGTATATCCATTCAGAAGAAAAACACCGTCAGAATCCCTTAAGCTAAACGTAAGAGTCCTTAATAAAATAAATAGAGCGAAATATGAATGCCTAAGGAATCAGAAAAATCTACCTAGGTTTCACCTAACCCGATTATTAGGATAATTCTGACTAAAGAAAGGTCGGATCAAACTGCATCTTAATGATTAATAGGCCGCCAGAAAGAATAAAATTTGCATAAAAAATGAAAGATGTCATACTTTATCTGCCAAGTAATCAAACTTTTTTGCCAACAATCATTAAGTATTTCCGACCTTTGGTTAAGTAATTCATTGGAATTATTGTAGGAAGCTATAGCAAGATTTTTCTCCTAGCAAAAGTTGCTATATTTTTCACCTGCCTTATATTTATGGCATTTTTTTTTTTACATTCTCCTATTTTAATGCAGGGTCTGTGTGTAGATTATTTTTAATTTCCCACTCATAGTTAGATAAACTAGTTCTATGTCTATGCATTTCGTGTGCAAAATTAATTCTATGATTGTAATATCTTTTTTATTAAAGGTCCTCGTTTAGAATCTGAATACACTTTACTCATTTCTACTACCATTACTACTGTGAGGTTCTCAGCTATGTACCTCCACTTTCTATACTAAACATTCCTATTGGCTCTTCTCTTTGAGGAAGCAATTGGTTTTATTGCTATAGTTGTATTTAGGGGGCTTAATACTTTGATTATTCATAGGTTTTTTTGTGCTATTTTTGTTTATTAATTTGCTACATATTATTAAATATTTTGTATAAGCTGCTCGACGAAGGAAAGTTTTTCTTTAATAATCTAAAGAATTCCTTCCTTATTTTATTAGCTCCGGCCAAAGTGTGCATTGGCGTAAACCATAAAATTTTCCTTACTCTATCATTCCTCCAATTACATACATCTACTGTTTCATCCATGGACTTATAAACAAGGTTGGCCTTTAGTGCCATCTCGAAATCGTATTTATTTTGAGTGAAGATATCGATATTAGAAGAATAAGTAGATAATATAACAATACCATTAGTGATAAGTTTGAAAATGTCTAGGATGGTTTTACTTACGGGAATAAAACATGGTTACTGATTGCCTTTCTGAAATGGGGAGATGGTACTGTTATACAAGTTGGTTTTAATATCTTAATAATCCGTGATTTTTAAATTAGTTTGGAAGTTCAACTTGATCCCAAAGTTATTGAACAACCAATTTAATTTTTTCCTTATTATATCACCGTTTCGAGCTATACAATTATCTACAATATTCAACCCATCGTCTCGATAGACAACATGGTTACAGGGGTCAATAACACTATTGAGATTGTATAGTAATAAGCACCCTATAAATTCAGACAACTAGAGCCTCAGATGAGACCATGGAGTTGTCGAAGTAAACACAAACTCACCATTTTAATCCACAAATCCACATTATGGTACAGTAGCGATTTACTGCAATGCTTAATGATAATAATCTTATCCCCTGGTATCAATATACACTCCTTTGCCAGCTTTTATGCCTCGTCTACTTTGTTTTCTGTAATAGAGGGGTAGAATTACCTAAATTCATTTTTAACAAAGGAGCATTTTTCATTTTGGCCATAGTCCTTAAACCACTTAATATAATTATTCGTACTGCGTCATTAGTTTATTTTTTAAATTGCTCAAAGCTTTGGGAAGAATTAGTCAGGTTATTTTGCAGTACATTTATACTGCAAAATAACCTGACTAATTCTTCCCATTTGTGTTTTGGAGGGATTACTTAATTTACATGCCGGGTTACTCTGAAAATCGCTTTTGTGGTTTTTAAGTGTGATGAAATAATTTTTTATTTTAGATTGTTCTATCCTATCATCCATTTTCAACTTGCAAGCTAATTATCTGGCTTCTTTATTCAGATCAGCCTTTAAATTAAGTGGGACTTTTTTTATAATGCATAGTAACTTCTTTATGCTTCATTTGCTCATATTCACAAGGACTCATTTTATATTAGTAACCCGACTTATCCGCCTTATCTAAGATTTTACTGTTACCTTCTATATTTCTAAAGTCACTCTTTATTTGTTATTGTATGCTATTGCTAACATTTCTGTACCTTATAGACTTAACAAGCCCAATTAAATCAGACTTAGAAGTATCCATTTCTTTGATATCAGAGCTGCTCATTTGTTTTAAAATCATGGAGCTCTAGTATATCCAAGGACCTAGCCGGATAATTATTTTTAAGGAAAAGATATGCCTTCCATCACATATTTCAGATAAAATGATTCAATCTTTTTCAATAACGCTAAATTATACAGATGTATATTAGGTTGCAGTGTATTTTTAAAAGAATAAGGGATGAGTATTTGCTCCATAACGTATGGAACTTAAAAAATGCTGAAAAGAATTAACTAGAGATATAGCTATTTTGTTTAATTTTTGTACCTATTCTATGATTTTTTAATGCTAATTTCATTCTTTCTGGCAGTCTTTTACTCATTAAAATGCCGGACGTGGCTGTCTACGATTCACATTGTAATAATACTCTTGGGAAATGTATGAATCAAACTATTCCCCCTCCAGTTAGAAATAGATAGTAGGGCAGACTGAGCTCTTTAGCCGTGGTATGGCAACCAATCTAAGAGAAGGAAAACTCTGAATTAAACTTTTTAAACTAAGCTTAAACATTCACTTTATGTCGCATCCTGCTCTTGCTGAGGGGTTGGTACGTCTATATATATATATATATATATATATATATATATATATTGGTCTTCCTAAATAAACTGTTACCGCTATATGAGGTCTCGTAAGAAGATATATTGTCACCATTTCTATCCATAATTTGCCTAATTTCGAATTAAGAACGTTAATATATCTAATGAAAGAAAATTGTTTGACGCCAAAAAAAAAAAAGACATTACTTATATAGACTTCGAAGAAGACCAAGCGTTTATTTTTTATTTATTTATTTATTTTTTTGCCTATACTCCTGCATCACCCGAATCTCTGTTATATAGCTTGAATCAGTCAACAAGAAGTGTTGGCCTCTATCTAAACTAAGATAAAATTAAGTTCAAGCGTTTAATCAAGATTGTGCCACCTCCACATTAAATGGCAAGCCACAAAAATTGGTTGACCAGTTAGTAATATCTCATGTGATTAAATCAATGTCAGTAGAGGTATAGGTAAAATACAAACTGCTATTAAATGGTTTGTACACATTTAAAACTCAAATCATCCAGATTAAATAAAATGGGAACTCGTCCAAGCGGTTGCTATGTCAGTATTATTGTTTAGTTGAACTTCTTAGACCTTAAAAACATCAAAAGAAAAAGGCAAAGACATGAACTACATAAGAATTCTATGTACTGTTTTGAACTCATCATCGAAGCAGCACTTCAGTGAACAGCCGCAGTAAGTTCACCGACCATCCAAGCGGACTTTTACAGATGTTCACACCAGTGTTAGGTGAACATTAGATCCAGTCTAAAGAACTTGCCCAGTGCGATGACCGATATGGATGAATGGATATATATATATATATATATATATATATATTTATATTGAGAGAGAGAGAGAGCAGAGAGTAAATGGATATATATATATATATATATATATTTATATTGAGAGAGAGAGAGAGAGAGAGAGAGAGAGAGAGAGAGAGAGAGAGAGCAGAGAGTAAATATATTGATAAATAGATAGATAGATAGATAGAGTCAAAGGAATCCATACTGTCAGCAAGACTTAATAAAGATGATTTATTTTTGGAGTAGTATATAGTCACCTAATGAGATGGAAGTACCCGTAACACTCATACGAAGGTCTCTAAAACTTGTGGACAAGTTCACATACCTCGGAAGCAGCGCCTCATCTACCGAGAATGACATCAACACGTGATTAGCGAGAGCATAGGCAGCCATCAATGGAAGTCAGACCTATCAGATAAAATAAACTTCAGTTTTACCAAGCAGCAGTCATGTCAATAGTGCTAATGGATGTACCACATAGACGCTAACGTATGAAGTCAAAGCTTGACGGTAATTGCACAAGAATGCTGTGGGTTGTATTGAACAAATACTGGAGGCAGCATCTCCTTACAAAAAAGAAGCATCTCCACGGCCACCAACCTCCCATCTCGAAAACTATCAAAACTAGACGAGCAAGACCTGTAAGACTCTACTGGATAAGTAAGGCTGAGCTCATAAGTGATATACTTCTGTGAACTTCTTCACAAGGATTAGCAAGGGTAGGGCGACAGTTAGAACCAATCTTTAATAGCTGTGTACTGATATAGGATGTAGTATGAAAAACCTGACGAAAGCGATGGACGATAAAGACGCGTGGCGGGAGAGGGTTAGGGAAATGCGTGTGAGTAGCAAGCTATGATGATGATGATATATATATATATATATATAGTCGATACGCAAAAATTGATCTCTTCTCCACCGTCACCATCTATGTGCTAAAAAGCAGAGTAGACTGGGTTCTGTAGCCCTGATGGAATGACCAGTCAATGAGAAAGAACAATTTTGAATTCAAAACACTACTAATCTAGAGGAGTGAACCCCTTTTTACAAATCCTGTTCTTCAACTGGTCGCAGTAAATCAGAAGGCATATGCCAGCAAAATGACAGTAAGGAAAAATATTTTGGTTTTATAGAGGAACATGGTGATGTGAACGAGCACGCATCACCACCTAAGTAAGTAGAGTATGGGATTAAGAAGGAAAACTCATTAAATATTACGGTGTGTATGATCATTAGTTATTTCACTTCGGTTTATCACTGAAATACCAGCGTTTGCTACTTTAATCCACTCATGTGCTGCTGTTTCTTTTTTCTTCATTAGGAAAATAATCAGTCTGCAGTCATCTGTGAAGATAGAGAAATCATTATATATATATATATATATATATATGCATTAATGTATGGGTGTGTGTGAGAGAGAGAGAGAGAGAGAGAGAGAGAGAGAGAGAGAGAGAAGCTATACTTTGCTTACGGAGGTGTTGCAATTTTATTCTTTGATTCAGAGCATCAGTGCTTTAGATTGGGGTAATAAATAACGATATTTGTTGACATTGTATAATATTCCACACACACACACACACACACACACACATATATATATATATATATATAAACTTCATTCAATAAATATAGTAATTGGAAAAAAGAATGTATGTAGATATATTCTTTTGTATGTATGTAAGTATGTATGTAATAAGCTTAGTTTTATTCGAAATAGTCAATGATATTTCTCTCTCTCTCTCTCTCTCTCTCTCTTTCTCTCTCTCTTTCTCTCTGTGTGTATGTATGTATGTATGTAAAGAAGAAATGCGTAAAACACGCACTGGTAATGTACTTAAATGGCTAAAACAGAGCTGGTGGTTACTCTCTAAAAGTTTCATGCAACAAAAGCCAGCGTTGACAGAATCAGCACATCAGGGAATTAAAGTGGCAAGCGCTTGTATGACACGAATACCACTACAGCCTAAGGACCTATATATATATATATATAGAGAGAGAGAGAATATTTATGCACAAATGTGTGCATATGCTTTTTATGCATATTTGTAAATGTCTAACCGTTGATATGGCGTTGGCGTGTTACTTGTCAAATCATGCATTTTCGTTTAATGTGTAGAACCGGAGATATTAAACGCCGTTTCTCTTTTTGGATCGTCTAAGTGTAAATCAAAGGAATAAAAGGAAAAACAACACGTTGGAATGTCAAAGACACGTAAGCTGACAGAATGTTTTGATTTTCATTGTGAGTGTTCAATAGCAACTGAAGCAAATAATATTTAAAAAAAGAAAGAAGAAAAAGTATGGCAGGATGCATATGACAATCGCCAGAATCAGATTAATACCAAAGAACAAATAAAATTAACAAGTACACTTAAGATAATGGTGAATAACCAAGCAACATTAATGACTGTAACCAGAAATGTTAGATTACCACAGTAAGTTATAAATGTCATTAGGCTTATATAAGTTTCCCTTCAGACATATGATTATATGGCCTTGAGAAGAAAGTGAATTATAGAATTAGAACCGTAAGATTTTCACGTACGTTTTTTATTAAGCTGTAAATAATCCATGATAGCTGACTACATTGTCACTGGGGCTTAGAAAAAAAGCAAAGATTGTCTTGCATATGATACTATCGACAAAACTATGAAACCAAAAGATGTCATATTAATAGAATACGTGCAACGTAAAAAAAGAAGATGAACAGAAAGAAAGAATAATAAAATAAATGAAGAAATTCTGGAGTATACTCGAAACCATTTGTTTTTACAGAAGATCTACAAAACTCCAAATCAATAAATAAATCCCACTATAAAATTATCAAACATAACCTCGAAAAACCCACTACTTAAAGGACACAACAATTTGAAAAATTTTAGATGGGTGTTATATTAAAACTTGCTTACTCAGAAATCTTTGTGGCTTACTTCTCACGAACCTTTGCTGATAGCATTGTAGACAGGTTTTAGAATACGCTGATTATATATCCTATAGAGGGGCAAGAACCTCACCTAAAAGAATTATCTGCAGAGTAGAGCACTGAACTGCATCTAATGATGAGACCTTAGTTCAGGATATTTGGGGAATATGGAGTATACTTCATCGTCATTACACTTAAATCTCCCCAAACAGGTGATAAATTAAATCTTATAGCCTCAAGTATGGCTCAAATAGATCTGTTTTCATCTTATTTGATCGAACTGAATGTAAAAACTTTAAGAAACAAAGCAAAAATGCAAATATGAACGTACAATGAAAGTAATTCCCTGACCTCTTGGCATAATATAATCATAGACAGTTTGATATGCCGTTAAAAATCTTTCGATCAATAAATAAATATGAAACTAATTAAAAAAAACAAGGATTTTATCATGAACTGGAGAAAGGCCGGAATACGCTTGTCGAGTTAAAGACAAAGGTAAGTGTATATCTTTAACATAAAGCAGAGAATAATGATTATCCATCAACTTAGAATTTCATACATTAATGACATCCGATTCTTTTTCTTTTTTCTACAATTTATGTGTTCCTTATTTTATTATATCTGATTGATGTTTGACAGTGAGAATGATTAGTGATAAATTAACATTTCTCATTTGATTATCATTCATAGCAGGCAAGTTCAAAATCTTTTTAAAAAGTCTCATTATTTCGCGGCACAAGCAATCAATCTCTTTACTTTGTAGACACACCATCGAATGACAAGGCTCCAGTCCGGTGGATTATCCCTTCCCTGTCATTGCTCTAAAGTCCAATCTGACCTGAAGTGGTATTGCCTTTTATGGTTCCGTCTAGGGGGTCAAATATATATTTCTTAAATTATTCCTATTTAAGAGGAACGTGTGCAAAAACACTTCTAACGAAATTACACAAAAAATATAAACAGTAGTGTACAATGGACTCGATTCCCTAACCTCTCAATATAAAATACTCTTAGACTGATTGACATATAGTAAAAACCAATCAATCTGATCAGTTAAAACGTGTTAATTTTTTTGATATCCGTAGTGTGACAATCTATTTCCCAAAAAACTCAGTGAAAGCAAAGTTGTCTTATCTGGTTATCATTGGCTGCTTTCACCTTCAGAATAATCCCCCTTTTGAAGCTATGCTGCATATTTTTGCCATACTTTTTGACTAATTGACAGTTTGCCTTTATGCAAATAATTTGTTGTAAACTATCTACTCATGATCAAAGAAACACAAAAGCATAATCTTGAATAATGCGCGTATACTACGGAGTTAATTTTCCATGTCGTATTGAAAATACTATGTTTCCTCATCAATAATAATCCAGTCAAACACCTCTATATTATTCAATAGATCAGATAAAACGTGATGCCAAGATTTTTTCTTCTAATCAGTCAAGGTTCGAGGTGGCATTTTTGAAGGATATTCTCTCATTCCTAAATTTAATTAGGGTATTAGAATCTACCGCAGAGTTTTTTATCTTGTTGTTAGTCGCACACTTAATCTTTGATTTGAGAGAACTAAGGTTAGCACTCTGTCCAAATTTGCATATATCCTTGGTGAAGCTATTGCGGGAAAAATCCTTTCCTCTCTTTTTCCGAATAATAATATAGTCCCACATTGCTGGATGTCAGAGATTTCATCAAATCTTTGTCTTTTCACGGCATTTTTCAAATTTGAAAATAAGCAAAAATCCCAGATGGCAAAATCTGGTAAATAATGTAGATGATCCATTTTTGTAATTGATTTTTAAGCCAGGATATATGGAACTTCAAACGAATCATGCACAGGAGTATTGTCATATTGGATAATCTTATAGTCCAAACAAATTCTCGTAATCCTATCGGCACTTTCAAATCAAGATGCTGATAGACTGTTTGCTCTTGTGTTTAGAAGTTGTGATAAAACATCCAATCATGGTCAAAGAAACACGCATGCATAATCTTGAACTGTAAGAATGTCTAGTTGGGTACTTCATTTTCTACTAGTATTTTTTCTGGGTCGTAATGAAAACGTCACTTTTACTTAGCAGTTATAACATGGTCGAAAATCTCTGCTTTATTTCTGTTGAAAAGATTAGATGCATCTTGAAGATGTTATTTCTGCTTAACCATGAATTTTTCTCGGTATCATCTTTGAACTTAAATTTTTTTGGTTTGGTTGGTGCTTTCAAATGTCAAGCATTTAATTTGTAAGTCGCTACGTATTTTTTCTACTTTTATATATCAAAAGAGCTTATTTTCTGCAGCATTGTTTTATGGTGTAAGCCATTTTGCCATTGGGAAAGAAAAAACAGGTAAAAATTATTTCTTAATAAAGTAGAGAAACGTTTTTTTCACCCACATATGCATATACAGTGTTTAAAATGTTATATCCGTCTACAACCAGAACACCATTAACAAACAGTGGATTGAATTTACTATAGTAATGAGTTGTTATTGCACTTCTACTCAACGCTAAAAATTATATATATATATATGAGACAGTATTTGACCCAGTATATCCCGAGTTGGGAACAATTCCAAGTAGGATAATTCAAATATTCTAAAATAGAATATTAAATTCAAGTAATCCCGGTCAAGAGCTTAATGCAAATAAAATCCAGAGATTTAATTATTTTTTTAAAAAATAAAGACCAATAATCAGTCACATTAAGATAATGAATTTATTTCCATCCTGTTAAAAAGCATTGATATAAATCAATTCTCTAAAAGATTAACAGAACTTCTTCAGATCAAATAAGAAAATGAATGAAAATAACTTTCACATTTACAACCAGACAAAAAAAACTTATTTCGCCTACATAAACCTAACGCATCTAAATCAAGTAGCAATAAGTATCAACTTATTTTGGCATGTAAAAAACATCCGGTTTCATCATGCTTCAAATGTAACAGAGGAAAAATTTACAGCTATAAAAATACATATCCAACTATCTAGAGTATTATATAAAATTATTATTCAATCATATCTTATTTTAGTACATCAAATTTGGATCATTAAAATGAAATAAATATATCTAAAACTTACGAGTAAGAGTTATTTTCATTCATTTTCTTGTTTGATCTGACGAAGTCCTGTTAATTTTTTCGAGCATTGATTTATATCAATGTTTTCTTAACAGGATACATTTAACAGGATAAATACATTTATCATCTTAATGTGACTGATTTGGTTTTCATTTTGGACACACACACACAAATATATATATATATATATATATATATATATATAAGAGAATATCCATCTGATGATTTTGCACTACACATAATACTTTAAGTGCTTTTAATGTTTATCACAATCAATATATAAAGTTGTAAAGTAAAGTTGGTGACCATAGTTGGGGGTGACCCGAAGAGTCCCTTTTCAATAGCTACTACACCGAGGTGTAGGGAAGGGCGCCATTCCTTTCCCTGGATTACTCTACTTTACCCTTGATCCATACCTTATAATACTGAGGTATCAGCAAGGAGGTATCAACTACCATTTTTTTAGTCTTTGGAATGACTCAACAATATATATATATATACGTGAGTATATGTGTATGTGATAACATAAGCATCTCTTTTTAGAGAAAATGGGATTTTTCATATATTTTTAACAAGTATTATCAGAAATCCACGTTGCTGTAAGACGTAATTAATTATATAAGCTATACATTTTGTCGCAGACGTGACGGTTAGGAATTTGAATCAGATGATGACTTACCTTATCGTCGCCATAAAAGAGTTCGTCTTTGTCTGGTGTGCGGAGCTTTGATGCAAGTAGAAAACTTGTACTGCAATATTTATGCATATTGACCATGTGTGACCAGCATGCTTGGCCAACTATAAAAGAAGGGCATAGTGAGGGTTGGCTCTGAACACTTTTGCCCCTGAGGCATAGAGATTAATCGCGAAGACGGTGTCGTTGGTGAACAATTCGAAAGACGGTTGGATACGGTGTCGCCTAGAGGAGGGTTCAGAAAGTAACTGAGTTCCAGTGACGGATTGCTTCTCTTTGGTGTTGCTCTGTTGCTTTTTTGTTTTTGTTTGGATTTGTTTTGTTTTGTTTTTTGTTTTGTTTTTTTTTTTCTTCCCTTTCTCTCTTCACCCTTCAAATTTCTAAATATCAAAAACAAAATTTAGGAATTGCTTATATTACATAAATGATTACACACCTTTAATTAAGCATTACTAATTAATCAAGTACACAGTTTGACTTAGTTAAGACAAACTTTCCGGACGAAAAACAAAAAAATTAATTCGATTATTTTCTTATGTAACGTTCACTTAAAATTAAAAAGAAGAATTTTTATAAAAATGAGTAAAATAAAGGGGTAATAAATTTTGAAAAAATTAGGACATATTTCCTTTTTTAGCAGTAAATTTAATTGGTTTCACTTTGGTATGAGAAATTATAAGTTCCTACAAAATCATAATAATGTTAGATATTCCGAAAGAAAGAACATTTCAACATTAGACTGGAAAAATAATTTTAAAAATACAAGGAAAATGCATATTTTGAAGATTTCATTATGATGTTTAAAGACAATAAACTTTTCAAAAACTTGTTATTTTTTAGAAATATATATATATATATATATATATATATATATATATATATATATATATATATATATTGATTGAACATAATAGACATTTTTTGTCTGAATATTTTTTGTTAATCCTTTCGAATTGCCGTTATGACCTTATGATATTCGGCGGGAATTGATTGATAAATCTTCCATAATTAGTTATTTCCCAAATACTTTCTACCCGACTTTGAGCCATCATTAGGGGAGGACGTATTTCAAAAGTGATGTAAGTTTTGTATGTACTAGGGAAATAACTAATTATGAGAGATTTATCAACCAATTACCGCTGAATATCATAAGATCAATACGGCAATTCGAAAGGATTAACCAAAAAATATGTAGACAAAAAATGTCTATTATGTTTAATCAAATTTGTATTATTGAAGAAATGTTGTCAATATATATATATATATATATATATATATATATATATATATATATATATATTGTCATCGACGGAGAGACAGTTTCGTTGTATTACAACTCATCAATGTGGCTAGACATGCAGGACGCTTCAAGCTTGGATTGAAATATAATACTTGACTATCCATCAGCTATGAAAGCCCAGTCGACTTGGACGGTACACTGACTGTATCTCTGCAGAGGCGTAAGGCCAACCAGTGTCCTCGATATGACACAAAAGAATCTAATGGTGAATCTCCAATCTTGGAGCTTTGCTGAATGTAGAATACCCTTCATTGGCATTGCTCCTGAATCTACTCTGACACGGAGAGGTAGCACCTGAGTGGGTTATATCTATGAGTCAAATAGAACTATTTGACATGTAAACAGTGTAAACAAATGATTCACGCCAAAATGAATTTTTTAGAATTATAATTGTTTATCTATTTCACTATATGTAAAAAAATGAGGGGTGTTTAATGTTTGTTAGCGATACATAGCAGTATTTGAAAACATTTATCTGTGTGCAAACGAATGAGTAAAGTTGAATAGAATTAATTGAGTTAAAAAGTAAAACTTAAAACTCTTTAATTGTATGCCTAAATTGAAATATTGACATAACACTAAACACAACGATTCGTGTTCAAATATTTGGAACCATTTAACTGTGTGCAAACAATAGTAATACCTATGTGCAAACTAATCAGCTCTGACTAATATAAAAATAAGATTACTTGCAAACAATTGACTAATAAATCATATGTATAACCATTTAACTTGTTTGTTTAAAACTGTTATCTATAATTATGCATTTGCAAATCATACATAATATGTATAAGAAGATTTTGGCATTAAATAACCTACAATGGTTGATATGCCATAAAACCCAACCAAACCAAATCATATGTATTTAATACATATATTAAGAGGATTTGGCATTAAATAACCAAAAATTCGTTGTTATACCATAAAAAATTGTTGGCGACCATAGTTGAGGGCGACCAGAAGGCTCCCTTTTCAATAGGTTCAACACTGAAGTGTAACGGAGGCCGCAACTCCTTTCCCTGGATTGGTCCACTTTATCCATACCTAATATTGCTGAGTGTTAAGCAAGGAGGTATCAAGTACCAGTTTTAAAGTCTTTGGTATAACGTGACCTGGGATTGAAACCAGGCCTCCAAGACCATTGGCGGACACTCTACCCACTAGGCCAATGAGCCGGTTTCCCCAGCTATGTGTTAACTAATATCACTACTATTGTCATTCAATGATGGTCTGTAATCAAATAACTTACGAAGTTGATATACCATTCAACAAAGAAAGCAAAACGAACGATTACTTGGTATCTATAAGTATTAACGAATTGTTTTACTCATTTTATAAATAATAACAATTTCAGTCATGATATTTTACCCGGTTAAGACCGGTACTTCAACTTGTGTATATAATCCTTTTGTGTTTTTTTTTAATCTTTTGTGGGCTTAGATTTAGTAAATCCAGCAAAAGCAATCTTGAGTGTATCGTTGCTTCTCGCAGCAATCTTAATTTAAAAGATAGCCCCAACCTGCACAGTTGCTTTTCTGCTGTCTCGACTCATTCATCTACATTAAGGTCATACGATCCAACATAAGACAAATGTACGCGCCCAAAACACTTGGCAGTGATTTGTCAATACAGTGCAATTGGCCCGGTCCAATACAATGTCAGACAGAAGCTATATTTCATTCTTAGGATAAAATTTTGAATTGATGGATACTGGAGACATTCAGAAAGAAAGGTTAAATGAATTTTTGTTGCATTTTTTGGTGGGAAGGGCTGTTAGTTGTTTGTTTGTGTTGATGGTGGTTATTTCTGCTTAAGCAGAGCGGGAGAACATTGTGGATTGGATTGAAGCATTTTGTTGGGTGGGGAGTAGATTGGTGATGGTATGTGTTAGGTAAATGGAGAATAGAAAATCACGGTAAGGTTAACGTCTGAGATTGAAAAAAAAACGAGAAAAAACTGGAAAAAGCAAATTTAATTAGAAAAGATGGCAAATAGAGAAAGAGAGAGAAATAGAGATGGATGTGAGACGAATAAGGAGAGGAAAATTAAGAAGAACAAAGAAAAGAAGAAAAAAGATTGAATGTAAGAGATGAAAAGAAATTAGTCTGGCGAAACATTTTTAGACCTTATATTTCTGATGCAGGTGTCATTGGGGATCGAGAAAAGTTTTTGTAAAAGGGCTAAATGAGTTGTCTAAATTTCTGAGACGAAGCTTATTGATTTTTATCATTAAGGTTTTTCGGACTATTGTCTTCACCTTTATTGTTATTTCCACAACGTTTCGGCCGACATGTCCTCCGGCCTTCTTCAGGTGTTTGTCGAACTCGTCAACCTTCACGGAACTTCGAACTACGTCCTGCATTGAAACCACGGGGGTTGCCTGTTCTTATTCCGTTTGCCATGACCGGGTACAAGTGTTAAGTATTCCTGTATATTACTCGCCTGTAGTGAGGATTGAACCTGCAACCTTCAGATGATTGTCTTCTTAGTAGTTCAGGGAACCAACGCCTATAACCGTTAAGCCATGTGTCCTGTTGACGCAGAGTGAATTTTTGGGTATTATAAACTTAATGTTCTTACTTTAGCTAGAATTACTACTATTATATATGATTTTTTTTACCTGTGCTCATATTCAGATTTCAGGGTTTTTTTTATTTTATTTTAATTTATTTTTTATCTAGACTTCTTGATTATCGGTTCCCATATTGTATTCAACTCTATACTTGGTCTACTCAGCAGGTCATTGTAGCCTAACATATGTGCTGATTCCTTAAGGCGTCTAATCCTCCAATGTTTAGTCCTAGTAATATACAGGCGAGTAATATACAGGAATACTTAACACTTGTACCCGGTCATGGCAAACGGAATCAGAACAGGCGACCCCTGTGGTTTCAATGCAGGACGTAGTTCGAAGTTCTGTGAATGTTCCCGAGTTCGACAAACACCTGAAGAAGGCCGGAGGACATATCGGCCGAAACATTGTGGAAATAACAATAAAGATGAAGACAATAGTCCGAAAAACCTTAATGATAAAAAGGGACAAATGAATGTAGACATAAAAGAAATGACATGGATACCAGCGCTAAAGTGACTGGGAATATGGAGTAAGTACTTACCCAACCACATCACAACCGGTAGGATGAGACATAAGGTCAATTTTTTTTCTGCCGAATTCTGTGAAATTGAATTTATGTTTTTTTCCTTCGCCTATATAGGTTTATATAAAAGACTAAAGAGCCCAACCTGCCTTACTATTTACCCATAGCTGGGGAAGAAAAGTACCATACTGACAAATGGTATATATACATATCATAATCTCTCCTCGTAAAGAAAATGTAAATAATTATCTTGGATGTTGAAATAACAAATGATCTTCAGTATAGTATTAATTATCAGTATAGAACTTCTCATCAAGTGGATTTTACAAACCAGTGAGTAAAAGTAAAAAGAAGGCAAAAACCTGGACAGATACCTGGATCTAGCCAGAGAGCTGAAAAACTTCTGGGCCATAAAGGTTATATCAATGATATGTGGAGCCCTGGGAAAAGTACACCAGAATCTGGAAAGCAACTCAGTCGACTGGGGCTGCAGAATACGCCAGCAGCGTCTCTATAGAGGGTTAAGACCCCATTCAGCAACTTGTGTCTAGGATTTGACACTAAACTATCTGATGGTGAAGCTCCACTTTTTGAAATTTGTGGAATTCTGAGTGCCATTTTATTCACATTACTCCCATGTCCACTGACTTGGTGTGGTAGTACCTGTTAGGCCACCACGTTTGGGTGAAATATAACTGTTTAATCATTTACTATACTTGAATCTATGCAAACAAATAACTGATATCAATTGAATTATTTGTATTACACAGCAATACTAGGAACAATTTAACTGTCTGCAAACAAATGAATATTGTTGATTAGAATTATTAGAGTTAGATAACAATACTTTAAACCATTAAACTGTGTGCAAGCAAATAAGTTATCACTCGTTTAAAATTTGTTACCTACGAACATTTCCTTCAAAAATTATATCTAATATATATTTATGTACAGGATTTGACCTAAAATAACTTACAAAGTTTGATATGCCGTAAAACGCAACCAGCTACCAAAAGAATTAGTATCGGGTTCTATTAATAAGTAAAATAGAAATCTTTAATCTTTTTTCTTTTCTTGAAACCATTTAACTGTGTGCAAACAAATGAATGATGTTAAATTGAAATTGTATAACATAGCAATACTTAGAATCATTTAACTGTATGCAAACAAAAGAAGCCTGGCTCGTTTAAAAATAAAATGTTACCAACAAACTAGATAAAACACAATAAACTAGCTGATTTAGGCTATATGGTAACAGAGATAAGCTAGAGCAAAAGTGTATAAGACTAGACATGAATGGGTTGGAGATGGTGACTCACTGAGAGTTGTGCAAGAAATTTAAATTTGACCATACGAACAAATTGTATATGCACAACCCAGAAAACCGTCCTGGAAAATGAGACGCCCAAACTTCTCTGGTAGTTTAAGACACAAACGGATCACCTAATCTTGACCAAACGACCAAACCTTGTGATGGTCAAAAAAAGAAGAAAAAAAAATAGTAAAAAAAAGAAAAGAGAACGTGCCGAATTGTGGATTTTGTCGTCCCGACTAACCACTGATAAACTGAAAGAATGTGAAAAGAGAGATA
Source organism: Sepioteuthis lessoniana (assembly GCA_963585895.1). Classification (NCBI taxonomy): domain Eukaryota; kingdom Metazoa; phylum Mollusca; class Cephalopoda; order Myopsida; family Loliginidae; genus Sepioteuthis; species Sepioteuthis lessoniana. The sequence continues at coordinate 73,519,239 of OY757911.1, read as the reverse complement.
AGTACCATGACCTTGCTGAAGAGCTGAAAAAAAACCCAAGGAAACATGAAAGTGACGCTGATACCAACTGTAATTGGGGCGCTCGGTACAGTCACCAAATAATCGATGAAGGGACTGGAGGATCAGGAAATAAGAGATCAAGTGGAAACCATCCAAATTACATCATTATTATGATCGGCCAGAATACTGAGAAAAAGTCCTCGAGTCTTGTGGATACTTACTGTCTCTCAAACTTCGGTGAGAAATCATCAACTAACACTGTTGTAAAAAACTCCCAAAGGAGTTAACATTAATAATTATAAAGTAAGTTTTCAACCTTAGTCGAGGGTGGCCTGTAGGCTCCCTTTCCAATAGCTACTACACCAAGGTGTAGGGGAGGGCGCTTCTCCATTTCCTGGATTGATCCACTTTACCTTTGATCCTTACTTTATAATGGTGAGTGCTAAGCAAGGCGGCATCAGATACCATTTTTTGAGTCTTTGGTATGATTCAACCTGGGATTGAACTCCGGTCTCCCGGACCATTATCGAACACTCTACACATTAGGACAATGGACCGGTTATTAGTAATAATAATAATAATTGATGATAATAAAAAACAACTTTATAAATGATATTACAAAATGAAATACTACTAACAGTCAAGGACTAATTATACGTCTGCCTTTAATGTGGAAAATATGTTGTGATACGTTGCAAATGTGTAATCACACGTTACAAATGTGTTATGATATGTTACAAATTCGCGTCTTTCTAATTACTAATCGGTAATAAAGTAGAAACTGAAGGAAAAAAGCAAATACTTTATCATCAATTGGTAAAATCATCAAGAAAATCTTAAAATTATAATTACATGAACAGATTACAGAAATGCTTACGATGTAAATTCCTAGCCGTATATCAAGGAAAACTTAAATATGCTAAATATTTCAGAACATTTGGTTAAATCCACAGCTAATATTATGAAGAACTGACATTGATTGGCTGTTTGGGAAATGAAAGAAGAAAGATATCTATTCGTAAGCATTTCGGAAGGTAGTAACTCGACAATCAAATGACTTGATGAGATTCATGAAAAATTGTTTATGACAGGGAAAATAGCAGTCGAATCGACAAGAGGATAAATGTTGGATTACAAAACGCAAAATGAAGAGAAAATTAAAGGAAAAAATTTTCAGAAACCAACAAAAGAATTTTCAGATGATATAACATAGATATGGCTACGCAGAGAACGCTTAAATAGAAAAGGATGAAACGTCAATAATCGTGGTCATGTAGAACGATTTCTGTTTATTGATTGTATTTTATGAGTACTTGCAAATCAAAAAAATATATAAGCAAATACTTTATAAGTTGGTTCTCTTAAGATAATATACAAATTAGGATACCCGCAATCAACTCCATAATTATCAATTAAAAATTCGTTTGAAAATGCTTTATTCATTAAGAGTAATTTAACGATCTTTTGCTTAAAATATCTCGACAGAGTCTACCATTTTTGATGTTCTATGTTAACATACATGATGTAGAATAGTCATCAATAAATTTCCTTTCGGTGATAACAGATCGCCGGATAAATAAATAGAAGCTAACAAAATGCTTCTCACCTCAAATGTAGAACCTTCTATTGTTTTAATTCCTCCGTTCAGTTTCTGAGGCTGTTGAAGTATGTAGAAATGGGTAACGGACACAATTTATGGAGAAAAAAAAATTGTTTATTAAGTAACCAGCTTTTCTTGCTTATTTGAATGGTTTAATTATTCCCCGTCCACACAATCACTGGTCTCGTACGTGTGCCCAGCCACCTAAAAGAGCGAATAAGAAACCTAGCCTCTCTTTTTGAGATTCATAAAACACCGAACCCCTGCCTAGGTCTTGGGTGATCGACATCACTTGATTGGATCCTGCGACTACTTAGATGAGCAATCGAGTTTGGTGAGTTCGACAACTTTTGTTTGATTCCTATTTTTAGTCCAATGTACTAGATAATGAATATTTTTTTAAAATCGAGAGTACTGGACGAGATTTTGAACTTTCTTAACAGGGCTTTTTTCCAGTTTCTGGATATTTTTGTCGTATATATTCACACCACTTGGGCACCTTTGGTAGTGTAACGGTTAGCAAGCTTGACTAGCAAACCTACACGAGTGAGTTCTAGTCTCATTGGGTGCCCCATTCATTCGGTCTTGTGCCACATTGAAGCAAAGAGCTTCGTAAATTACTATATTCACACCACTTGCTTACAATGTTAAAATTGACGTGGCTTGTTTTCTATTTTGTTATATTAAGATATTGTCGCATTCACAGACTATTTAAGTTCCTTTACGCATTTCAAGACTGATTGAAAAGGATTGAATTTGAAAGACCTGAGAAGTACTTCATTTTTTACTCTGAAAAAGGATCTTACTTTGATGTGCCGTTTTTTTTTTTGTTGTGTTAAAATAATATAATTGAAGCGAGTGTGTGACATTAAGTTTATCGACGTAGAAAATTGACACGGCGTGCCAAGTTCAAATTCCGGTCAAGGCTATTTTCATTTACGGTGTGCATGTGTCCTTAGGAAAGGTATTAATATATATATATATATATATATATAATCTCTTTTTCCACTGATATAAATGAATAGTTGTATTGACTGGAGTCTCGAGCTTTGACAAGAACAATTTGTCTACGATAAGAAAAATTGAAATTCAAGCATCCACTACCAGCGTGCCAAAGTCGATTGTGGATTGGTAAAATCAAGAGTTTGTGTTCCCAAGGCATTTTGATATTGTGCTTAACTTTTCTCTGGCAACTCCTGAGCGACTTCTTTAGCAACTTTTGCCTTCCCTGGACAACACTGGTGTCGTGAACACGGGAGAAATACAGCATGGGCAACCGTCAGTCTGCCAAATAATCTCGCTCAGGTCTGTGCCGAGATACAGACGCAGATCGGTAGTTTTGTAAGACCGACAAATGCCATAAACCAAAGTTAACTAGCATTGAAATGTCGCAAATAAAGAAAACGCTCATGGTGTTAGCGCTATAAGAAATGGACACGACAAACCAAGTTTAAATCCTGGATGAAGCAGTTTGAATTTCATATAGAGCTAATACGCTTGGGAAGAGTATGCATTCAAATATTCTCCCTCCAGATATGGATAAATAGTAGGGCAAGATGGGCTATTTAGCTTTGATATTTCAACCGGTTTAGGAGAAGGAAAACTTTAAATAAAACCTGTTCAACTCTGATGAAATGATTGTTCTTGTTTCACATGCAACTTGTAGTGTAAGTGTTGGATATATACATATAAAAAGTATATCCTCATTACGTACGCATTCACAATCGAATATTGATATTTTTTAAAGATATAATTCTAAAAGTTCGCATCAGATAATTGTCGTATCGAGCAATAATATTCGCTGATATTGCACAATAATATCAACCAAGTTTTAATATGACAAAAATAGGCTTGATAGAATTTGCTGTCGTCATCACTTTACGAATCGCGAAACCTGAACTGATTTGACTATCAGTTTCCCATACGCTGGTCACGTTCTGTCAGTTTTCGCTCTACAAACGCACGCTGTGTTTTTAATATTTGCACGCAATGCTTGCATTTTAGCAGTGTCAGACGGGTTAAGAAGATGTTTGGCGATAGGGAATTGATCCAAAGTAGTGTTTAGCAGCGCAGCACCATAATGGCGTCGGCTGGGTGTAATGAGCGTGTTTTCTCTTGAAGCTATAATTGCGTATTATTAGACAATTTGGTGTCCGTCGCGTGGTTGGACCCGGAGACGGGCAGGAAAACTGCGCATTGGTCGTGAGTGACACAGAAACGAGATGAGCCGAATAGTCTGCTTTGCCAAACCGGAAACAACAGACAGCTTCTTTCCGCCATATTTGATTGTTCTCTTTTCTTTTTCAATTTTTGTCCGCTGTCATTGTTGTCTTTAATTTTTTTCTCTGGGTCTTTATGACTTCCATTTAAGAATGCATCGTTCACGTTTTCGGCTTTAGAACTACTCAACGCAAATTGCCGCTTCTTAAAATTATGACTGTTCCAACTTGAAAAAGAAAAAAAAAAAAAGAAAACACTGATGCAGTAAAGAAATAAACGAAAATTTAACAAGGTGTACAGCTATGTTTGATTGGAGAGAGAGAGAGAGAGAGAGAGAGAGAGAGAGAGAGATAGAGAGAGAGAGAGAGATAAAGAGAGAGAGAGAGAATGTGTGTGTGTGTGTTTAATAAAGAATAAAAAAAGGAGAAAGAAAGGAAAAAGTTTTGAAATTAGTAGATTGTTAAAGATTAAAGAAATGTACTATAAAGAAGAGGAAGTGCGAGAGTGAATTTAGCTAAAGAGAAAAAGAAATGTGAAAAATAATTAAAGGGAGAACGAAAATATAAAAACAACAACAACAACAACAACAACAACAACAATAGCAAAAAGAATCCTGGAAGAAGGAAGAAGGAGCTCAGATAGAGAGATAAAAAAATAAAAAGAGGGGGAAAAGTAGTTAAATTAAAGAGGTATGAGAAAAATAAAAACTGAAGAAAAAGGCATAAATTGTAAAGAGAAAATACAGAAAGAGAACAAAAAAAGAAAAATAGTTGAAGAAATCATAAAAGTAATAACAAAATGAGGGAAGAGAGAGAGAGAGAGAAAGAGAGAGAGAGAGAGAGGGGGAGTGGGGCGTACTGAAAGAGAGAACGACACAGAATGAATAAACAAAGAAAAAGAATATCAATCCTAAGAACTCAAGCCGCCAATATTTGTACCACAACCTAGAAGTACTTATACCAAGGTGGCCTGAATTGCGGTTGAGAAAACAAAAACATTTCTACATCACAATTGCCAAGGCTGTTAAATAACAGATTAAAGCATTTTACATTTTCAGTTATTTTATAACTAGGACTCTAGATAAGCGAGGAACGGGGGTGAGGGACTCGGGATTAATAGGGTTAAGGAAAATGAAAGAGAGAATATTTGTTAACAGGAAATGTGAAAAGGAAGGAGAAAAAATAAATGAAGAATAAGAAAATTTGAGATGAGAAAATTGATTTAAGGAGAAGAAAAGAAAATCAGTTTTTAAAAAGTTTATAACACGGAAAGAAGAAAAATTTTGATCGAAGAAAGTAAGTAAAAAATTTACGTACAACAGAATATTAAAAAAAAATGAATATAAAAAGAACTTGAATAACAGAAAGAAATGTAAACAGGATAATATTAATTGTGGTTATTTACAAAGTTTAGTTTGAAACATGTCCAGAAGAATGAGACATCCAGTAAGAATTAAACTTACTTACCATGGTATACTGGCCAAGATGGCTAAACATTACTCTATAACAGGTGCTTTTTAGATTTCGGGTTCGGTTCGGTTTCTTCGTTTAATGGCATATCATCCTTTGTAGGTTATTTAATGCCAAAGCCATTCTCATAGAAGCACAGCAGTGGTACTATTTAACCTATAGCTGGGAGGATAAGGGGGTTCATACCTTTCCCAAGCGTATTTGACCTCAAGTGAACGTAATAGTGCGACTGAAGTTCGAACTCGCTGACTACGATTCCGCAGTCCATCGCTTTAACCATTACACCACGAGGACACCCCCTTTTAGATTTTGTTCAAGACCATCACCTTGTTTGAATCAAATCCACTAGTAAGTAATTGATCTGCGAATCTACCCTTAATACAGCGCAGCACAGTGAAATAAGCCAACTGTTCTTACCAGAACAAGAATACATTTTAGAACTGAATGCACAGTCCGTATATTTGATTTTAAAAAAATATTTCGAGTTAATCTTTATCCAAACACCCGATAAGATGCGATGCAGTGTCAATTTTATGCGAAATACTATTGGTTTGAATTTAGTCTTCCTTTTCTTAAAATGGTTGCTATACCAGAGCTAAAAAGTACAGAATGTCCTGCTCTGTACATATAGACGGGGAATAAGGAACGAATTCGTCCATATCAAAAGCATTAATTTAAAATGAAAGGCCCAGGACCTTGATCAGGAATTGAACTTGTTTCGTTCACTCTAAAATAAATATATAAAAACTTAGACCAGAATTGTATCATTTATCTAAAAAAAATGTAACAATTATGATAAACGTGAAAACAGTAGTTCATAGTGATATGTATATCAGCCGTCAGTGAAATGATGGTTCATAAATTACAAAAGAACTAATGCTAAAATTTTATTGGATTCGTAAGAAGAATAGAAGGAATGAAATACTGCACAGAAGAAATTAAGATTGAGGAGGAAAACTATGTGAGTAATTTAAAAAAGGAGAAAAAAAAATGAAAGAAAAAGGGAGAAGTATCAATTGCCTCTGTAGTTCCAAGAATTTGCCTTTGAAAGATTGAAAAGTTGACACTGCTGCTACTGCTAATAATGACGACAATGACGACAGAAGAGGAGGTGACAAACCTTTGTTTTTGCTGACAAATACAATTTTGGCATCAATGGACCTACGGTGGGTCGGTATGCTAAAAGGCAGAGGAAACTAATGACAGGACGCTGACCATTTCTCTTTGGCCAATTAAAGAACGAAGAACAGAGTGGAACCCTTTCCAGGCCTGCTGAACGAATGAGTAAAGTAGCCCCTTTAGGGAGGTTTCAATTTCACTTTGGACATTGACTCGATGAGAGACTAACTGGCCAGGCTGGGTGAGATTGGGGTGGTTGCTGGGTTGAATAAGGGAGTACAATCAGCCATAGGCGATAGAGTATTTCAGCACTTTCGCTATCCTCGCACAAACTACCACTCTCAGATCACAACATATAAAGGCGCGAGTGTTGCAATGTCAACCATAGTGGAATATGGGCGCGGTGAGCCGAGTTCAATAACTGAATGAGTATTTGCGTTTCAGTTCATCATCATCATCATCATCATCATGTCGTGCCGCTTACACGGATTTCTCTGACATTTTATCGCCATTCGTCCCTATCATCCATCGCTTCCGGCAAGTCTTCTAGACTACATCTTATGTTCGTTCAGAGCTGTTGTAGATAGGTTCTTGTTAGTCATCCAACACTTGCACGTCTATGTGAAGGGGTTCGTAGGAGAACATCGCTTATGCGTCTCTCCTTACTTTTCCTGCAGTGTCTCGCATGTATTGTTCGTTATATTTTGATGGTTTTAGAGATGGGAAGTAGGTGGTCGTACAGCTGCTGTTTTGTGGGATGTTGCTTCCAGGATTTGTTCAGTATAGCTCGTAACATTCTTGTGTAATTCCCGTCAAGCTTTTTCCCTATACGCTTCGTCAGCGTTCACATGGAGCATCTATACAGTAGAATTGATACGACCGCTGCTAGGAAAAAATGCGTTTCATTTTATCAGATCAATTTGACTTCCATACGATCGATAACCTACTAATAGTAGTCCATGCCTTCTCTAGTCGCATATTGATGTAATTTCCAGTGGATGAAACGCTCCTTCTAAGGTACGAAAACTTGTCCTCTAGTTTCAGAGAACCACCATTTCGTATGGAAATATCTCCTTTTGATTAAAACACATATACTTCGTTTTGTCTACATCCACATGGAGGCCAATACTACATGCTGCCTGCTCTACATTATTCTGCAGGGATTCGGCTTGGGTAGGTGTATTTGCCATTAGCACTATGTCATCTGCGTAGTCTGCGTACGTAATAGTTTGTGTGGGGTATGGTGTACTCTGCAAAAAGCATGAATCAACCTTTTCTCCTCCAGCTCGGGGTGGATAACAGGTCAGACTGGTCTATATGATTTTCTGGGTAGGTAAACTAGACAAGGAGAAAGAAAAGCTTTTAGTGTGGAGTTATCTACTCCCGATCATAAAAAATTTATTTGTTACTAAAACCTCAGAATCATGACTGATGTTGTGCCACTGTAGATCTATGCACTCTAAGAAGTCTTCAACACCAACAACACAAGCGCCACCACCATCAAATCTAAATGTGATCATCATCATTTCTAGGTCATCATATTTATTTAGTTCAGCTTCTTACAACTTGCAACCATATAAGTGAAAAGGGAATTTTGGAGTCAGGGAAATTGTCCCGCCAATGTTTCATGTGATTTCCAGTTCTGGCCGATGGTACCGTGACAAATGCCTATATCAACTGCAATATTGCCTTTTTTATTCGGACATTGATTTATACACTTTTGAGTATATTGTTGTCAACATCACATTTGAACGCGCACGCACACACACACACACACACACACACACACACACACACACACACACACACACACACACACACACACACACGTGCGCATACACTATATATATATATACATATACATATATATATATATATATACATTTACTTATATATAGGAAATCAACGAAAAGTAAATATTTTTCGATCTTTTTCTTTTTCTATAGATATTCTGTCTGATTCATTTCATTTCTTCACACACACACACACACACACACACACACACACACACACACACACACACACACACATATATATATATATATATATATATATAAAGGTATGGTTTGGAATAGATCCAACGGATGAGAAAAGATAGAAATTAGAAAAAATTAGGATGTTTTTATCAGAAATTAAATGTATTCTCAAAAACGAAAACTATATGTGACAAAGAAAAGAAAAAGTTGCTACTTTTTAAATTGATTTAATTTTTTAATTTGATTTTATAATTTCTTTTATTCCCGACCAGGTTTCTACAATATATAACCTTTTCTCTCCATATTATGACTCAACGAATGTAAGATACAAACACTTAAACAACCAATTATCAAATTCACTTAAAACAAACACTTAAACAACCAAATTCAAAAAATTTATTACGTCCAAAACTTAACCGATACAGGACATAAAAATGAATGAATAAATAAATAAATAAATAAATAAATAAAGTAAAATAAACTTAAAGTAAAATATTATTTTCTCCTAATCAATATTTAATTTCTGCTGAAGCGATTTAAATGGAAAAGAGAAATTTTAAAAAAATGTTCACATAACCAACTTACAAAAAAGCTGATTCAATAACTACGCATTCACCTGCCGAGTGGGATAAAAAACAAATAAATTCCAGAATCAGTAGGATACTATTCATTTTAGTTTTCCCATTTAAGCCAGTGGCAGTCAACGAGTCGTTAGTTTTGCGGTACCATTGGTTCGTTTCCCTGTCGATTCCGCCACAAATGCAGTTGTCAATAGGATTGAATTCCAAAGGCTTCTCAGACCACATGTTGTTGGAGTGATATAATCATAAAAATAATTCCAGAATAGCTTACACAGAAAATATGGTTAAATAAAATTACGCTGAAAATATACCGCAGTTTTAAAGGTAATGGTTTACTAGAAAAAGAAAAGAAAAGAAAAGAAAAGAAAAAGAGAAACATATATTATCCGGGTTAGAAACAGAGAAAATATCTACAAGGAACAATTTATGAAGCCATTTACCAATCTTAGCATAGTTTAGCACCAGGCCACGAATGTGGGGCACTTAAAGGGAATCGAACTCACTAACACTGTTCATCTAGGCGAGTTTGCCAAACACAACTGCACAAGATGCCCATGGAGTTAATGCATCTAAAGAGAAATAGTAAATGTGTGTGAGTGAGAGAGACAGAGATAAAGAGAGAGAGAGAGAGATGCTTCCTTTTCGCCACATTGGGTTTCTTATAACCTTGAGCAATTCGACAGTTGTACTCATCGTCGATGTCCTGGATTTATTTGTTGGTCCCAACCTTTTTTTTTTTACTACATCTGGTCGCTTAGAATGCTTCTTTTTCTTGGCCACAGTTGATACAACTGTGCTAGTGGTTGTTTCTGATTTTGAATACTCAGTACCTAGCCTTTTTCAAGAGGTTTGCTATCTCATTATGTTAGATGGTAATGCACCTTTTAGAATTGCAATTAATATCTATATTTTTCAATATACCTATGAACTATATGGCCGTAGAAATGTATGGATTTTTGCTTTGACGGTAGAGTTGAATTTTGTTGATTGAAAAATATATAAAGAAATATATTTTTCAATCAACAAAATTCAATTCTACCGTCAAAGCAAACATCCGTACATTTCTACAGCCATATAGTTCAGAGGTATAATTTTAAAAAATGTGGAATACACTGACATTCATTGAATATTAGCGCTTATCAGCTAGTCTTTGATATCCTATTTTGTATTTTAATCTTAAAGAGAATGTCAGAACACTAAAAAAGGGGAAAAATTCAAAGATGACTCAATATATTTGCACGTGCTCGTGTGTGGTTAGTATATCAAGTGAGTGAAGTAGTTCAAACCATCGTTGATTTTTGCGGTAGTAGTATTGTGGTAGTTGGTGCATTACTTCACTCCGTGTGTAAATTGGAAGCCTCAAAGATGTACTTGCAATAAAGTCAATTTCAGGAACTCATGATTTACGAATGTGATCTGGGTCATGTCACCTCGGAAGCTAGCAAAATTATTTGTTGTGTGAAAGGGGAAATGCGCAGTTGATCACAGTACAGCAACGAGACGGTTCAAGAAAGTTCGATTGATTTACAAGACCCTCGACGATCTATCAAGTTCAGTTAGCCTTAAAACCGCGTATAACAAGGCTGAGCTCGAAACTTTAGAGGCAAATCCGGTGAGTAGCACAGGGAGAGTATATTCCGTGATCGCTATCTCACAGTCCAGGGTTGTTCGTTAAATCCACGACATCAGCAAATGCAGCTGGAGGTGCCGAATTGGGCTTCACTTTACAAAAGAATAATAGAACATTTGACCGACTCTAATAACTATAAAAAAAGAACATTGACAGAACAGAAGCCTTTACTAACAATTAGCGGATATATCCAGAGTTACCTATATATTATAAAAAAAATTAACATCAGAAACATACAATTCTTATTATTTTAAAAGCCAGAAAATAATTGGAGAATGGACAATATTTATTACTATCAAATTTATAACATTAAAAAAAAAACTTCATGAGTTCATCCAGAATATTCTTTATTAGTAAAAAGTGTGACTTATTTATATAATTAAAAGTAAAAGTATTTATAATGCATCAATATTTTCTTCCATTTTAAGTCCATAATCTTAAATTTTCATGGAAGTATTTTGCGCATAAAATTGTTCAAATGGATAAAAAGATTAACATGTCTTTTCTCAATATCGATTCAAAGACGTCATTAAAAAAAGAAAAATTAAACTGCTTCTAAAATATTTATTTATTAAAACAAAAAGCATTAACGCATTTTTTATCAGGAATATTTTCAGCTTTCCATTAAATTAAAAACATTAATAAAAAATATTACCAATTTTTTCCATTTTAATTCAATAATTTTTAATCGTTTTAAAAGTATTTTACACTTACAATTGGATAAAAGTTGAAATGTAGTTGTCTTTTTTTAAATAAGGAAAGAAAGAAAAAGATTTTATTGCTCGGAAAATATTTGTGAATGAAAGTAATCCTTTGTGGCTTGTCAGTTAAAAATAAATCAACAACGATATGCAAATTCAGAAAGAATTTTTGCTTTTTATTTTTTGAAATTTATCATAAAAATCAAAAGAAATATCCTTAGTTTATCTGCGTCAATTTTTACCAGTTTATTTAATAAAACATAAAAATAAAAGATTATTATTTTGAATTTTTTTTTTTCACGATGAAGTTCGTTTATATCGTAAGTAGCTATATGAATGAATGAATTCGAAAATAATTCTTTAAAAAAAAATAAGAAAAATGTTTAAATAATTACTCAGAAATGTTATTGTAAACTTAAAGAATCATGTAAGATGAATATTTCCTTTTTTATTAAATAAATAGTTTCTTTATTGACTTCTAAAGTAAACGAGTGATGATATCTGGGTGATAGATACGGAAGTCACAGAAAAAAAAAAGGAAAAGGTTAAAACTTTGTCCGGTGGACCAATTTTTTTAAGTCGATTATGACCTTGTTATAAATTCATGATATGATAAAAATAATGTCGATTAAAACGTGGTCTATTGTGCCTAATTGTAGCTGTCTGTGCCGTGGTTTGGGTGTCCTTAGGTTTCAGACACAGAGACAGACGGACATAATCAACTTTATTTAGAAGGTAGCATTTTGAAAATATGAAAAATAATTAATTTAATATTTCTCAGAGTCAACAACGGATTAGTAATCAGATATTACAGGGAAAAACTCGAATAAAATAAGTAAAACTTGTTTATTGATTACATAGTTTTTTTATCTAATTATTTTCTTTTTACTGTTGGTTTATCGGGAAAGAAATATGTAGCTCTTGTTTATATGTAGAGATTTATGTTTATAACAAAATATTGTTCAGCCCAAAGTAATTGCACCGTTATTATAACTATAGTGTTCCCTTTAGTTTTATCTTAATACGAAGGAAATTTTATTCAAAATCTCAGAAAAAACATGGAGATCGTGATTTATATTAAACGAGAAAACGAAAGCGTAAGATATTAAGATAAAATAACAGTGAACATTATTATGTATTGTTCGCTTTTATTAACGAATTTTACCATTCCCAGTGGGTGGATGTTTGCTAAGTGTTTATATTGCACAAAAATAATAATCAAATTTAATTTGTATTCTCTAACAGTGTAAATTCTAGCTTTCGTCCTATTTTGTCTTATTGTCTTAGTTAAACGCACCAGCTGCTCTACCAACAGAGCTAAAACTTTCCATTATTTCGTAGAAACCTAAATGAACTATATAAACTAACCAATTATTCTGCTTTCCACATCTCTAGGTGCAACCTTTGTTCCAATCTTACCGAAGCTGTAACCGCCAATACACGCTCTCTTTGATCAAGGAATTATCATAAAAACAACCAAAGAGTTAGTATGTAGGAATGTACCCGTCAAAATAGATAATACTGAAAAGGGTTTCTTCTGAAAAACAAACAAACAAAAACAAAAAAACAAAAACAAAAAAAAAATAAAACAAAAACTAACAAACAAAAACAAATAAATGAATGCACATATAAAATATATGACCAAGTAAATTTACATAGAACATATTCCACAGTTTTAAAGTTAATGGCCCACCATAAAAAATGATTGTAAAGTGGTTAGAAACAAAGAAAATATCTATAAAGAAAAATTAGAAATTCATTTATCAATCCTATGTAGTCATTTATAAACATTTGCTAATCTTTATTTTGTTTAACACAAAGCAAGAAGTGTGAGGCACCTAGGGCGAATCAAACTCACTCACAATGTTTGGTAGGCTAGTTTGCCATACACAACTACACGGGAGATGAGTTAATATAACTAAAGAGGAATAGTAACTAAAATTCCGAATGGTAAAGCAGAACACAAAACGATAGAAAGATTAAAAGACAGCAGTAATTAGAGAGATATTTGAAAACTAGATCAAGGGAAATAAATGGAAATAGAAAGAGAGGAGGAAAAGAAGAATAGAGAATAACATGGTACACGAAATTTATACAGAAAAAAAAGAAGGAAATGAAAAGAGAAGACATTATAAAAGACAAGGACGTGATTTCTTGTGTTTCTGGTTCCAGGGAGTCGATAGAAGCCATCAATTTTGGGTTGTATCACGGAGGAAGAGATAACACTAAGACACTCGGGCACGACTACCGGAAAAAACTACCATTAACAACAATCAATGAAGTGAAAGTGGAAATCATGGTAGACGAGAGAAGAGATGAAGAGTGTTACGGGCTTAATTAAACCCCCTGCATTTCCCCTTGATGTTCACATCTTTAGGGGAGTTCGGTTGCAATTTTATAACGAATGCTCACAAGCTCATTGCCTGCGGTTGGTTTTAGTCTGTCCTTCAATATCCACTGCTTAGTTGGCCGGAAGAATGTATTTTTTGTTTTCTTCCGTTAAGGGTCGACACTTTCATTTCGTTGGAATATTAAGTAGAGTCGACAGCTTTGGTAAACCAAGAGATGTCAGATAAATAAAATATGGGCTATGTAAAAAAAAAAAAAAAATGAAAAGAAACAAAAAAAGGGAGTGTAAAATAAATTTTTAAAAATCCATAAAAGTGAAATCATCAGTTTTTACAAAATAGAGATACTAATTCATTAGTAAATTAATAAAACCAAAAATGATATTATCAAACCATATCTTCTTTCTTTAACGGCATATCAACTTTTGTGGGTTGCTTAATGCCAGATACATCGTTTTAGGAGAATATTTGGGAAAATATTCAATCCTTAGATACGGGTATTTGCGGATACATACCTTTCTCTAGAGTATTAGTCCTAAAATTAATAAAATAGCGCGACTGAGATTCGAAAAAACTTATTTCGAAGCCGTAGTCTAGCATTTTAGCCATTACGCCACGGAGACTATTCCAAAAAATAACTTTCCGCTACCCGAAATTTGAAAAACAAAAATTGACACTATTTGATTTTCTTGTTTTACGATATATCTATCTTTGCGAGATATCTAATGAAAAATATTGTTTATTCATATTCGTCTTACAACGTATGAGATCACGTGTGATACCCTGTCCTCATCGGCCACTAATCAGTTTCGGTGGGTCATTAATGACAAATCTTGTATATATATATATATATATATATATATATATATATATATATATATATATATGCTATTTTTGTCAAGTTATTTGGTTTAATGGCATATCAACGCTTGTCTGTTATTTAATGGATAATTCTGTTTATACATACATACATACATACATACACACACACACACACACACACACACACACATATATATATATATATATATATATATATATATGCATGTATGTATGTCTATGTATAGAATATGACTTTAAAGTGAATACTTTGTAGGAATTTTTAAATGGGTTGAAGCTCATTTGTTTGCACACGTAAATAGTTTGAAATATGGCTATGCATAGAATTAAATAGTTTCAAATATTGCTATCTATCATTAAAAGTTCTATTTGTTTAATGCTTTAAATTATTGCCATTTAACGCCGATAATTTTATTTAATATCAACGATATTTATTTACATCAATCATAATTTTAAAAAAATTGAACAGTTTTATTTAACCCAAAAATAGCACAGAATTTGAAGGAGATATATTAAAACTTCGTTAATCGGAGACCCCTGCATTTAGACTTATTTTTTACAATTATTTGCTTTTAGTATTTTCGTTGGGGATTAGAATTCACTGCGTATATCCCCTATCGAAGTTTAAGACCCAATTGAAAAGGAATCTCCAAGATATGACACTTAACTGCATCTGATGGTGTGGCTTCAGTTTTGGAGATCTGGGAAGTATGGAGTACCTCTTCATTGCTATTACTCCCAGGTCCACTCTGACACAGAGTGGTAGTACCTATTAGGGTTCCATCAATGAGTCAAATAGATTTGTTTAAAGATTATTCGTTGGACCGTGTGGAAAAAAAACTTAAGAAACAACTACATAAAAACTGTTAACATAAACAAATCATGAGTGTCATTCCCTAACCTCTAGATATAAAATAGACCCTGCCGAGTTGATACGCCTTTAACAGCAAACAATCAATAACATTAGCTTTCTCCGGCATACATGGTTGCTTACCATATTAGTTGTACCTTAGTGGTCACCTGTCTAAAAATCTAATAGTTTAAATCTGCTTCAGCCCAATTAGCAGGGCTACACAATACGCCGACTGCTCCTCAGCAGAGAAGTAAGACCCTCCCCTTCAATGGATATCCTGGTTATGACACAAAACAATCTGATTGTGAGGCTCAAGTCCTGGACTTCACGGAATGTTGAGTACCCCTTCACTTTCATTCCTTCCAGGTCCCCCATGACTTGAAGTAGTAGTACTTGTTAGGGTTCCATCTATGGGTCAGATAGAACTGTTTAACAATGTAACTATGTGAAAAAAAGTGATATTAGATCTTATTATCAGTGATAAACATCAATACAGGAAACCATTTAACTGTGTGCAAATAAAATTAATAGTGCTAGATAGCAACAATTGAACCCATTTAGCAGTGTGCAAGCAAACGATTGATGCTAAATAGAATTATTCTTTTTTGGAATGCTTGAAATCATTTATCTGTGATCAAACAAATGATCTCTGATTTGTTTTAAAAATGTAACATGCAAACTATTCGTTCACGAATCATATATATATATATATATATATATATATATGAGTGTGTGTGTGTGTGTGTGTGTGTGTGTGTGTGTGTGTGTGTGTGTGTGTGTGTAAACACGAATTGGAATTAAAAAAAACAAAACCTATAAGGTTGGTTGACTGAAACGTTCGTAAGATATTTAATGCCATCCTGTTTATCAGGTTGGTTGGGTTTTATGGCATATCCACTATTGTAGGTTATTTAATTCCAAAACCGATTTAAACATATATCAAATTTTAAAGATTTGTTTGTTGGTTTGGGTTTGGAGTATATTAACCATTGTAGCTTATTTAATGCCTAATCCTTTTTATACATATATTAAATATTTTTGGTTTGTAAATACATTTTTGATGACATTTTTAAACAAGCCTGGGCTCATTTTTGTACACTGTTAAATGTTTTCAAGTATTTCCATCTCATACGAATAATTTAGCGCCGATTATTCGATTCAATACTATTCATTCATAGTACACATTGAAATGGTTCCAAGCATTGCTCTATAATACCAATAATTCAATTTGGACACAGTTAAAGAATTTCAAGTATTGCTATTTAACACTAATAATTCTATTCAACATTACTTATTCGTTTGTACACACTTAAATGGTTTGAAATATTGCTACTAATGACAAACAATTCAATTAAACATCAGTCATTTGTTTACAAACAATTAGTCAAATAGTTTCATTTCTAGTAATTTAATTGAACATAAGTCATTTGTTTGTACACGGTTTAAATGTCAAGCAATACTATCCAACCCATGGATAATACCCTGTCAGGTGCTACCACTCTGAGTCAAAGTGGACCTGGGAGTAATGGCATTGAACGGGTACTCCATATTCCCTAAAGCTCCAGGGTTGAAGCTTCACCATCAGATGGTTTAATATCATATCCGGGACATTGCTTAGAAGTAGTCTTACCTCTCAGGTGAGATGCAGTCGGTGTAATATACTGCCGACAGGGCTTGACCTACAAGGGTTGATGTTCTATAAAAGCCAACCAACCAACCAACCAACCAACTACCTCTGCTTAACTTCCGCAATCAAGCGTCAGAACAGGTACTTTTAGCGTTATTTGACTGTAAGTCTCCGTAGGCTAATTTCAAATGTTGGTGTTTTTTCATTTTCATGCCGATCCTAGTAGTCTCAATTCTTCATCGGATTTCTAAATTTCCCTTTCTCATTTTCCAATTCTTGAGGATTATTCCGAGTGCTTTAATTCGGATTGGTATTACAGTCACTTTCATATTGCACACCTTTCTAACTCTTTGGTAAGGTCCAGATCTTTCTCAAGTTTTTCTCTTTCCTTTATTTTTACTTGTGCTAGAAGGGTTTGGTTTTCAGCCTTGGATTAGGTAATTCGTTTTTATTTACAGAGGATTTTTGGGTCTTATTTTCTTGGAGAGATTCTGATTTATGAATGTACCATTTGTCTTATCTAGAGTGGTTTTACATGTTAGTCTTCTATGTATGGGTCAAATGGTTTTGTTTTAAAATTATTTCTGTTAGACGGGGATTCTTAGAAATTTATGTCAGCTTCCAAAGTATTGATATTCGAAAGAAATACTCGAAACTGCATTGATGTGTCTAAAGTATCAATATTCGATAGGAATATCCGAACTCATATTGATGTGTCCGAAGTACAAACATTAGATGGGAATACTTGAAATCATATAAATGTGGGAAAATGAATTATTATCAAATAGGGATGGTTACTTGAAACCATAATATTGCCAAGAAAACAAGACTGACCAGAGTTAACATGCCGTAAAACCAACATTTATCGACTAAACTCTCACGGATATGCTGTATGTGCGAAGGAAAAATAGTCACAAAAACCTTTGTTTATTTGGTAAGGTTTCAGTACCAGGCTTTCATCACAGGGTTTGTATTTCAAAATTGTTTATATTATTAAACACATCGTCTTGTATGCGCCTGGATTAGCATTTGAGCATTTTTCACACACACACACACACACACACACACATATATATATATATATATATATATATATATATATTTGGAGTAAATGACTGCTAAAAAAACTAAGGAACAGCTTAACGAATTAGTAAGTTAATGAAGCTAATGTGCGAACGATGGATAGATATAAGACTTAATTGATGGCTGATCGATAAATTGGGTTAGTGTGTAATAGGTAAATTCTTAGAAAAAATAGAACCAAAAAATATATAAAAATAATTCAAATAAAAGAATGATCCTGATGCAAACGTGCAAGAAACAATGTAAAGTGAGAGAACAAAATGAAACTTAAGCACTGAAAGATAAAAAAAAAATGAATGATAGGAAGAACATATTTCATTCATTTTATCAATGAATTGGAATAAAATGCCTTTTTTCTTCAAGTATATCTAATTGTTTTTTTTTCTTTTTACCGTTCGTTCTGAGGAAGTGGCGTAGTGGATATTGTACTGGACTACAACGTGATAGTAAGCGAATTCAAACTGTAGTTGCGCTATGACATTCACATTTGGACTAATGCTCTTGGTAAATGTTCAAACTCTCTTATCTTCTCCCGGTATTGGTTAAATAGTACTACTTCTGTCCTTCTACCAGGATGGCTTTGGCATTAGACAACCCACGAAGGTTGATATGGCATTAAAAGAAAAAAAAAAAATTTTCTTGATTCCTACCTTATTTTTAATGTCCGCTACTTCCTTGCTTTCTTTCCCCACACAATTACCTTTTCTTTATATCTTTGTTATTGATGCTTTAAAAAATTAGGAAATCGAATTAATTATCGTCAAAATCCTATAATAGCTTTTTCATCAGCATCAACTAGTCCAATTAGATGCAGAACATTGTACATCACTTCTTCGTTTACGTTGCTGTAGATTTTGTTAATGACATTATTTCGATTTCTCTTTAAAGAGAAAATCTTGAAAATCCTCTGCTTAAAAATCAATATGGCATCCGTAGCACTCGACACATTTGAAAATAACAGCAACGCACCAAACCGATAATATTTACGTTGACAGAAGGAAGTTAAAACATGGATTAGTGCTCGCTGATTCGGAGATTAGAATGTCTTGGCAGAGTAAAACGATTAAGGTAAAAACTCTAACCTTTGTATTGAAAAAAAAATCTAGAATAGGTCAGGCAGAAATGATTTAAAAATATATTAATTCCAACACACTTCCTTTGTTTTAGGAAAATACACATTAAACTAACAATGAGTTAAGGAAGGTGCAATAATATATTTTAAAATTTTTTATACTGCTTGCCGGCATAAGTTGTTGGCGACCGTAGTCAAGGGTGACCCGGAGGCTCTCTTTTCGATAGCTACTACACCGAGGTGTAGGGGAGGGCACAACTCCTTTCCCCAGGATTGACCCACTTTACCCTTGATCTGTAATTTATAATCTTGATTGATAAGAGAGGATGTATCAAGAACCATTTTTTGAGTCTTTGGTAGGACTCGACCTGGGATTGAACCCAGATCTGCCGAGCCATTGGCGAACACCTTAACATTTATGCCAATCATACACGCACTTCATTAAACCCAACTGTTATAATCAGTCGTTTTTTGTCTCATCAGTTGAATTTTTATGAAATCAGTATTTTTCATGAGGGAAAAATTATAGAAATATTGATTTCTTTAACTAAACGCAACTTTCGAAGTTTATTAATCACAGGATTTTTGATTTTGGATTGTGTGTAACAGAAGAACCACCGATAAACCTAATTAATAAAATGTACGATTTTTTTTTTAATGAGACTAATTATAAGTTAAACATGTTTTTATCTTGAAATACTAACATGTAAACTTCGAATGAGTAGTTATGTCTTGCAACAATATGCTTTTCGGCTGATTATTGTTTATTGTTCAATTTTTACGTGAAAATGAGAATGTAATTTTCTTATAAGAAAAAAAACCTGAAATCTATTTCCTGGGATCAAAAAGCATGCATATCATCAAATTTTGGTTTGATGTAAATAGTACATATGGCATTATTTTGTACTGCTATTAAGAAATGATTCAGTTTCTCGATTGAGGTTTCCTTTTCTTACCCATGTCCTCATAAGCAGTTTCCTTCGTTTGCCGCTTGAAGTATCCAAACAGTTGTTTATCTTCCAAATTAAAAAAAAAATTTTTTCTGTTTGTTCTTGAATTATTTCTTATAATAATGTTGTTACTGGATGTCAGAATTAGTTCTTATTTGTCCTTTCTTTGTGGATTCCTCCAGTCTCTGAATTGTTAAAACTACGCAATTTTCAATGCTGATGAGTCCCCTTCATCTTTCTTATGTTTACATATCGAGACTTCATCATATACCGGGTCTAAGGGCTAATGCATCGTCATCAACTTCCTTGTTCTTTGGTCGATTTGAATTCCTTCCTTGTCCATTCTAAGAATAGGCAAGGGTATCTTATAAGGAGGAATTTTTTTAAAGAGATGTCTGTTGCAGCGTTAGGTTTTGAGACGTTTTTAGAAGGAAATTTTTTCTTACTTTTTATTTTACACTTTTTGCTTGATAATGTCCGCTTTTAATATTCCCTGCTATGATTATAATAATAATTATTATAATTATTAGAAGTAGTAGTATTCATTTACCAACCCCCTTTACCCTGAGTCGGAGTGACATGTAAATTTTTAAGTGGAATGTAGCTGGTGTGAATTCAGTGTTTTTCTTACAGACGGTTTGAGTAACCCAAACCCTGCCAAGTACACAGTCCGCTCTGCTATTCTTACATAGCTGGAGGATAACAGGTAGATTCTTGTCTTTTCCAAGGGAATTAACACGAAGAGAAATAAAATCAGTCTCGGTCAGGATTTTAACTCGGGTTACCAATTCCATTTCCTATTGCGATAACCGTTACACTAAGTGCATCTACATATTAATATCATCATTATTTCTATTTAATGTTTAGATTTACTATCGGTTTCGTACAATTCTACACTGGTTCTTTCCTCAAAACCAAGGCTGAAGGAAAGTAATGATAATACTCATTCTATGTATTCATGTATTTACTACCCCTTTTCTGTGCTATTTTCCCAATAACAGTGATAACAATCTACTTAGGAGATGAGCAGTTCTGTTAAATGCAATTATTATTATTATTAGAATTTTTCACATCAGTTTTAGCTGATAGTCTTTCACAGGAGTTTGAGTGACAGCAAGTCTTTTCACCAGGACTCTTCTCAGTATTTTGGCCGTTCTCAATAATGCTGTAGTTTGGATGGTCTCCACTCGTCCTCCAATTTCCATTCCTCTCTTTCTTCTTCTTCTTCTTCTTCTTCTTCTTCTTCTTCTTCTTCTTCTTCTTCTTCTTATTATTATTATTATTATTATTATTATTATTAGCAGCAGCAGCAGCAGCAGCAGTCGTAGTTTTAATAGTAGTAGAGAAAGGAGAAGTTAGTGTCGAGGATCTGTAATTGATAGTTGCTTTGAATTTGTCCTCTGATTGAATAGCAATGTAAATAGAGGTGGAACAACAAATACAATTTTCTTATCTTAAATCTTCTGACCATTTCCAATTTTATGAAAAGCAGGGAAGAAGTACCAGGTACGGATATTAACCGATAGCTTTTATAAATGTGGCGACGTGTCCCTTACGCGGTCACGTCATTTCATGTCATGTGTCATCGTTTGATCACGTCAGCCATGAATGATTCTCGGACGACACGCCATAATTCTGAATCCAACAATCTTTCTATTTTCGTGATCAAGTGAAAGTATTAATCTCATCCACACAGAATTAGAAAGAACACAAACACTAAATTGAACTTTAACGATTAGATAGATTTTCATCGCAAGGCAACGTCAAGCCAAGACGATTGTAAAGGACATGTATCAGGTTTTGTATTTTTAATTATCAGGCATTTAAAATGATAGTATATCATATGTTAATAAATAATCGGGAAATCTAGCAATAAATCAGACGTAGGTAATTTATCATTATCGTGTCTTTTGTCCGATTAGCGGAATTTACAGATTTTATGTTCCACATAAATATTGTAATAAAAGACAGATAAAATATTGTACAAATAAATGATATACACAAATATATATATACAATTCTTTTTATTCAATATGAATTTAAAATAAAGGAAGTGCCTATGGTATAATGGTTACCCTCGCTGGAAATGGACACAGCGACCCGAATTCAAACCCTAGACGGAACTATTTGCATTTCATATTGCCCTAATACCCTGGGGAAATATATGAATCCAACATTTCTCTCTCCAGCTATAGCCAAATAGTAGGATAGACATGGCTTTTTTAACCTTGGTATGTAAACCGGTCTAGGAGAAGGAAAAACTTTGAGTTTAAACTTCTTGAAATTCGCTTTAAACTTCACCTTGTGTTGCATCCTGCCAGTCCGAAGGGGTTGGTAATATATATATATATATATATATATATATATATATATATATATATATATTTCAATCTTTGTATCTAATCTGTAATTCTGTTGGTGTGAAAAAAAAAAAACAGATTGTACTATTTGCAAATTTTACAAACTGATATCTGGGGAAAAATTTCAATGAAAAAAAAAGACGAAAAACACACGTGTAACTTGACAATAATCAAGTAGCACGTATGTCTAGTCAAAAGAAAAAAATAAAACACCGATAGAATCTAAAACGTAATAAAGTGCTCAATACATGAGATAGAGCTAATATCATGGCCCAGAGCGAGTCTTCCTGGGTTTGACCGAAACGGCTCTTCAGGGCCGCATTGGCGAAGTGTGTTGGGATAAAATACATTTTATTGATTAAAAAGATCTTTTACCAATACAGAAATTAGCATAAAAAACGAATTTTATTCGAGAAACCAATAAATTCTTTTTTCTTTTTTCCTTTTTCTACGTTGAAGAATTTTTATAAATCCTTTTATTCACTAATTAACTAATTTTTCCAATGTCTGCAAATATTAATTATTTTAGACCTTTGGTTAAGTAATTCCTTCGGTTTATTATATGTAAAGTTAGTAAGTTAAAGTTAGCGACCATAGTCGAGGGTGACCCGAAGGCTCCCTTTTCGATAGCTACTACACCAAGGTGTAGGGGAGGGCGCTACTCCATTCCCAGGATTGCTCCACTTTACCCTTGAACCCTACCTTATAATGCTGAGTGTTAAGCAAGGTGGTATCAAGTACCATTTTTAAAGTCTTTGGTATGACTCGACCTGGGATTGAACCCAGGTCTCCCGGGCCATTGGCGAACACTCTAACCGCTGGGCCAATGTCCCATATATATGTAGCTACGGTTAATTTTCCCTTCAAACGTAGTTTATAATATCTGTTTCCCTTTTTATATATAGTATATCTTTCCACGTTTTCCCATGATATACGGTCTATAACATATGTGTTTTTGGTTCCCATACGTAGTTGGACAGGTAAGTTTTGTGCCTGTATATTTCATGTGCGTAGCTACTTTTATGATTGTAATATATTTGTTTGAAAGAGCGATGCGTTGAACCTACATACACTTTTTTTTATCATTCCTATTGTTACTATTACTGCTCGGGTTGAGTACTTCAACCTTATGCACCACACACTCTATTTGATATCTTCCCTTGAGGGGGCATTTTTCTTTCTTAAAACAACTACAATTTGGGGGTCCAGATTTTTTTTATTTCTCTTGCGCTTTTTTGAGTTACCTCAACTAATTAATGTGGAAACGTTAGGCATACAGCAGTAATATATATATATATATATATATATATATATATATATATATATATAGCTAGTATGTCTAGCCACTGATGAGTTCTGATAGAACAAAACAGATCTGTCTGTGAATGACTTTATGTATATATATATATATATATATATATATATACATATATAAATATATGTATATATTACTGCTCTATGCCTAACATTTCCACATTAATATATATATATATATATATATATATATGTATATATATATATGTATACATATTAATGTGGAAATGTTAGGCATAGAGCAGTAATATATATATATATCATCATCATCATCATATCGCGCTGGTAGCACGGATATCCCTGACCCTCTCTCGCCACTCCTCCCTATCGTTCATCGCCCTAGGTAGGTCTTCAGGACAACAGCCTGTATCCTCACATAGCTGCTGAATGTACGTTCGAGCTGGTCGTCCTGCTTTTGCGCGGCCATGTGTGGGGATCCATAAGAGTACATCTCTTATGAGTTCATCTCTGCTTCTCCAGCAGTGTCCTGCATGTCTGGTTCGTCTAACTTGAATAGTTTTCGTGATAGGGGGCAGGTGGCCGTACAGTTGGTGTCTTGTGGGGTGCTGCTGCCAGGACTTGTTCAGGATTGCACGCAGCATTCTTGTGTAATTGCCATCCAGTTTCTTCTCCAGCCGTTTTGTTAGCGTCCATGTAGTGCATCCATATAGCAGTATCGATGTGACCGCTGCCTGGAAGAAGCTGCGTTTCATTTTATCGGTTAGGTCTGATTTTCATATAGTCGATAGCCTATTGATAGCTGTCCATGCTTTCGTTAGCCTCGTTTCGATGTCCTTTTCTGTTGATTCGACGCTGCTTCCTAGGTACGTGAATTTGTCTACTAGTTTAAGTGGGGTTCCTTCTAGAGTGGAGATGTCCCCCGTTTGGTTATAGCACATATATTCCGTTTTGTGTGCATTAACATAGAGGCCTATGCTTGCTGCTGCTCGTTCCAAACTATGCAGAAGAGTTTCGGCTTGGTCAGGTGTATTTGCCAGTATCGCTATGTCATCGGCGTAGTCGGCGTCGGTAATTGTTGTTGCGGGGTATCTTCTGCTTCTTTTCTTCGTCAGTTCGAAGCCATTCTCTTTGATTTTGTCAATCGATGTTCTAAGTACGTAGTCTAGACAAATGATAAAGAGGTACGGGGCCAGCGTGTCCCCTTGTAGTACTCCTGCTACAATGTCAAAGTATTCTGGGTCTCCATCCGGTGATCGTACTTTTACTTTAGTGTTTCTATAGAGAATCGTTATTGCCGCTACGGCTTCTTTAGGTATGCCGTACGCTAGTAGGATTTGTTCCATCTTTCCTCTGTGAATGGAGTCGAAAGCCTTGGTAAAGTCGACAAATATTAATGTCGCTTGTAGGTTCTTTGCCCGTACACCTTCAAGGATTCTGCGGATGGTTAATATTCGTGAGGTCGTGGATCTATTTCTTCGGAAGCCATTTTGGTTTTTTCTAAGTATGATGTCGATTTTGGGTTCTATTCGGGTTCGTAGTAGGGCATTGTAGATTTTGGTAGCTATGGATGTAAGTGTTATGCCTCGGTAGTTTTTGGCTAATCCGAGGTCCTCCTTTTTAGGGAAGGGGAGTATGCATCCCTTCATCCATCTATCTATCGGATTTTGATTGTATACTGCGTTGCAGTGGCGGAGCAGTATGTCGTCGAATTGTCTGGTCTTCCATACTTCCGGTGGAATTTCGTTCAGCCCTGCAGGTTTCCTATTTTTAATTTTTCTGAGAACCGAGTCGAGTTCTTCTTGTGTGAACGGTCCTAGTTTAATGTCTAATTGTTTGCTAATTATTCTGGTGATTGGTTCATGCGTTATTTTTGGTGGGTTTCCAAGTAAGTTTTCGAAGTGCTGTTTCCACAGTTTTATTCGTTCTTGTTTGTTTGCTGCTTTAAGTTTTGCTTTGGCTGTGTTCTTTCTTCTGCTCACTTCGTTTATTGTTTGCGATGCTATCCTAGATTGCCTATCTTCCACCGAGTCTCTGATCTTATCTATCTGATTTTGAATGTATTCTGTCTGTTCCTTTATATATATGCCTGCTAATTGATATTGTGCCGCTTTTAGTTTTAAGGCATTTGTGTTTGTTGGGTTTTTTCGATAGTTTTTGGAGGCTGTTTTCACTAGTGCACGTTATATATATATATATATATATATATATATATATATATATATATAGTATGTCTAGCCACACTAATGGGTTCTGATAGAACAAAACAGATCTGTCTGTGGATGACTTTATATATATATATATATATATATATATATGTTACTGCTCTATGCATAACATTTCCACATCAATATATATATATATATATGTATATATATATATATATATATATATATATATATGTGTGTGTGTGTGTGTGTGTGTGTGTGTGTGTATATATATATAATGTATGTATGTGTGTGTGTGTGTGTTTGTATGTGTGTGTGTGTGTGTGTGTGTGTGTGTGTGTGTGTGTGTGTGTGTGTGTGTGTGTGTGTGTGGAAAAATGTAAACAGACAAAATATATATGCTTGGTGTAGTAGATATGTTTATTTTAAAAAATTTTGTCAACGCATTTCGACTCCAAAATTTGCCTGTACACAAAAACTTTCGATTAAGAATTATTCTAATTATGAGAAATAATCATAATTAGACAAAAATGTTTACATGTATATCGAAAGTCTTCATGTGTACGTGATAATCATTTCAGAAATAACAATAAACAGATATGAAGATCTTGCGGTGGGTACAGAATTTAGATATTGTTTTTAAATGCGTGTGCATGATGGAATATTTTCAAAATGATTAAAATGTTTTAAAATCCTAAAAAAGCCGACCCTTTGTTTCGGTCACTTCTCTTCAGAGAATTGACATGTAGGTCCTCTATGTTTACCATCCTCAAATAATAAACTTCCATTGTCAGTACTAGAAACCTTTCTTATAACGAAACATAAACCGAAATTATGTTTCCAAAAACAATTTTACATAACATTACTTTTTACAACCCTTTTGGACGACGTGAAGAAAACATTAACAACGCCAACTATTCTGGCTAATGGTAATTCTTTTTCGATCAATTTTCTTTCCCCGCTTCCGGGTTTTTTCGATGGACAATATCCCATGTTTACTTCCTCCAGATAAACTCTGTTTTAAAAACAATAAGCAGTAATGCAAAATAATCCAAGAAAAATTTTAAAACCTTTAAACCTGGTTCCTTGTCTCATTTGGGTGTGTAATTTTTACAAAAGATTTTCAAAACTATATTTTCAAAAATATCTGCTTGCTTTCTCTCAAATTTGAAAAGATGAAACTCAGAAATAAGCATAAACATGTCATCTAATGATTTATAATACACCTTTTCCTTTAGAGCTTGGAAATAAAAAATAACTATTGGCAAATATGGTCAGAAGGAACCATTAGTTTTCCACGGTCAGTTGAGTTGGTGTATTTCCATACTTGTCATAATAAAAATGAGTTTCATATTTACTGGATTAATTATCACACTTCAAAATTTATCCATATATGTACACGAGAACTATCTTAATTTCATTTGGAGATCTGATTTATGCTTTTACAAGGTCAAAATGTAGTTTATCAATTTGAAGGGTGTTAATTATTAAAATTTTCCACCATATCAAATCCTAGTTTATGAAGATGGTTGCATCAGTCTTCTCCGCACTTATTCCAGAATGAGTGATAAGTGCATTATATGTTTTTTCTAAAAACACTTGAAGGCAAGTAGAAACCCGATGTCATTCTATGGGCTTTGGAACAAAGGAAATTTCATTTAAATCTGAACGTTGAACAAGTTTTTCAGATTCCAAAAGATATCAGCGTTGAATATATACCCATTTTGATATTTGTTGTATTCCATTATCATCAAAGATTGAGTCTTCTGTCTTTAATTTGAGCCACGAATTGCAAATATTGTCAGAAAAAACTCATGGGAGTAAAAATCCGTGTTCTTTCAATGGCTTTCAAGCAGTGGGAATTTCATTTCAATCTGAAATTTTAACAAGTCTTTCAGCTTCAAAATGATAAAACTGTTTAAGATGTGCCGATTTTTAAAAAGTAGTTTTACTTCATTATCATTAAAGATTTTCTGTCTTTTCTGTGAGCCATAAATTGCAAAAAAATTTCAAAAGATAAACATAATCAGAAAGTAAGTGTTTATTATTTTCAGTTAACCAATATTTTTCAGGGTGTGTGGGTTGCCATAACATATTATAGTCTGATGGTAATGGTCTGAACTGTTAACTCAATTTTTTTTAAATAAAAAGGTTGATATTAATTTTAAAATTGGAACCAATCATGAAAGACATTTCCGACCCCCATTAAGACAAATTAACATTATATCAAAGTACTGTGAGAACAAATAGAGATCAATAGTAAAATGACTTACCAAACAGTTATTTGCAATGATTTTTTCTGAATATACACTTCATCATGGAGAATTGTGCACCCTTTTTAATAGTCATTATGAGTATTAAATTCAAAAAGATATTTCATGAAATTTTAAAACTTTTGATGGCATCATTCTTAATGTTCCTAACGATTGTAACTGAAAACTAATATAACTCTTAACTCCATAATGAAAGGTTTGAAAGCACAATTTATTATAAATTCTCAGCATAAAGTGAAGGATGCCATCGATAACTTTTGAACAGTTAAAATATTTTCATCCACAAATGCAACAACTGAACACACAAAAGCATTTTTGCAGTTGATTAAACTTAATCTATTTTATCATGAATATCTTGTTGCATTTTACTCAAAGGTTCGTATTACTATATATGAGCTGAACTTCATTCGATCCATTTTAGAAGTCATTGCTGAAAGGTGCAGACTTAGGATATCCATCTTTGAATTGAGATATCCGATTATTTCTTCCAATGTTGACCAAGTATCAACTCTATACGTTTTTCGACAAGATGCTAATATAACATTTAACTTCATAATGAAAGGTTTGAAAGCACAAATTATTATAAATTCTCAACATACAGAGAAGGATACCATCGATAACTTTTGATGACTGAAGAGTTAAAATATTTTCATCCAAAATGCTACAACTGGATACGCAAAGGCATTTTTGCAGTTGATTAAACTTTTTTTTCAAATTTGTACAATTAATCTTATATAATTAAAAAAAAGGCATTCATATTATCATTAATTTGATTTCAAGAAGTATTGGAGTTTTTTTTTTTATATCCATTTGAACAGCAGAGGGTGTTGGTATTTGACTATTTGGTACACCTGGCCGTACAGATGATGCGTTTTTGGGGCGCATTTTTCCATGAACTTCAACAGTATAAAAATTCCAAGGTCAGTGTAGTTGATGAATAACTCTATTGTTTGTAACAATCAGATTGATATTTGGAACTGATTCTCTCTCTCTCTCTCTCTCTCTCTCTCTCTCTCTCTCTCTCTCTCTCTCTCTCTCTCTCTCTCTGTCTTGTCTGGAAAACAACAGATATTTTATTCATTTAACACACAGTTTTGTCTTAACGCTTTCTGTAATCAAAGACACTATACTTACACAATATGCATACTAACTAACCCCAAAAGATAGTTGAATGTCGCATTATTTATTATTATAATACAATAAAACAAAGACCCATTTTTCATATTATATCCTTTTTATTTAAATTAGTTTTAGATCGTTAAAGCATTCCATGCTCAAATAAGTTTTTGTAAATGTACATTTTTGACGTGTATGCGTATTTCTAATCTTCTTGGGAAGACGTAGCCCTGTAGGTAACTGTGTCATCTGTAAAGAGTACGGATGTAACTTATAAGACACATTCAGATTAATTGGCTGCACAATTGCGATAATTAGTTAATTTGGGATTGCCTTTCAGCGATGTGGACCGATGACTCGGTGGTAAAGTTCCGGCTCTGCATTCTGTGGTTGCTGGTCTGATCTCCAGTGGGGAAGATCTTAATATTAACAAATCTTTATTTTTAAATAAAACAAAATGTTTTCAATTTCTAAACTACACTAATTCTGAATTCTGAATTCCTAAAAAGTGTTCCAAATTTTTTTTTAATCTACAGTAAATACCTTTATTTGAAAAATAGATTTAACAAAAAGATGAATACTAAATAAGAGTTTTCAAACACAAAACGAATTTTTAAATTTGTTTACTTCGAAAGGATTTGTTTATTGAAGATTATCATTACCACCATCATCGAGTCATTCTGATAATTCTGATTTTCCAGAATTTTTCGCCATCGGTTTTTATTGTCCATCGATTATGGTAAGTACTCTAGACTGCATTCTGTGTCCGCCTAGACCTGATGTGCACATGTCGTTTCTGGTGCGTCCATATGTAAGTGTCCATTAGAAAACGTCACTTATGAGTTCGTCCTTACTTCTCCAGCCATGCCCACATGTCTTGTTCATCTTACTTTGATGATTTGTAAAATGTGAGGTAAGTGGCTGTACAGCTGCTGCTTTGTGGAATGTTGCTTCGTGGACTTTTTGAAAAATGTATGTAACATTCTGGTATAGTTCCCATGCATTTTGTTTGGGTTAAGGTAGTGCATCCATACAGTAATACTGGTACAGCTGCAACTTGGATGTATTCTCGTTTTATTTCATCAGTCAAATAAAAAAACATATATAAGATCGAGAATCCATCAATAGCGGTTCATGCCTTCTCTATACGCTTTCCGTTGAGGAGATAATTCTGCTGAGTTATATGAACTGGTTTGCTGATTTAAGACGCTTGCCACTTAAAGTGGAGTAAGCTCGTTCTTTTTTAAAGAACATGAACTCAGTCTTATTAGAGTTCACGTAGAGAGCAAAACCTCATTCTTTTTTATTTGATTTTGTTAGGTGTATTTGAAAGAAGCGCTAGTTTGTCTCTGACATTGTTTACGTAGTTTATCTTTAGCTTATCTGCGCAAAAACAAGAAACAAACAGGTAAAAATTCACGATATGACTGGTCCTCTCTTGTAAAAAGTGATATAAGCAATCAATTAACGATAACTATATAAAAAAAAACAAATTTGATTCTCTTCAGGAGACATCTGATTGTCATACTTCGAATTACAAATATGAAAATTTTGTTATCGCCCACATAAAATCAGCAATCGAATATATAACAGAGAGCTAAATGTAAAGTTCCTTGGAAGTCGATTTTTGTTAAGGAAAAACGAGATGACAAGAAAAAAGCACCTTGACTTAATATAAGAAACCAGACAAACACTGATTCACAGAAACTTAAGAAAGCTCAGAAAGCATTTTTGCCCAGTCAGCTGGGGCTGTAGAATACACTGACTGCATCTCTGCAGAGGGGTAAGACCCCCTCAATGAGTATCCTGTATATGACACTAAACAATCTGATGGTGATGTTCCAGTGATGCTGGAGCTTTGAGGAGTGTGTAGCACCTCTTCATTGCCATTGCTCCCAGGTCCACTGTGGCCCGGAGTAGTAGCACCTGATAGGGCCCTATCTATGGGTTTAATAGAACTAAACTGCATATTTATGCTAAACTGAATAGTTTGAATTAGAACTGTTTGACTAAACTGAATAAGCTTGAAATTGAATTTTTTTTTACTGTTAAACTGTACTTACATTTAAACTGCATGCTTATGCTAAACTGATTTGTTTGAAATGGAACTGTTTTTGACATTGAAACTGTACTTACACTAAATTAAATTGTTAAATATAGATCTGTTTTGAGATTTAACTCTGTAAACAAAATCTGTACTTATACTAAACTGAAATTGCTAAATTAGAACTATTTGAATAAACTGAATAGTTTGAAATCGAAATTTTTTTTACAATTAAACTGTACTCATGCTACACTGAATTGTTTGAAATAGAACTGATTATTTGCATAAAATGGATTTGGCGTTAAATAACCTACAAAGGTTGAAATACCATAAAACCCAACCAACCAACCAACCAACCAACCAACCAAACAAACAAACAAACAAACAACCGAAAGCATTTATACTGCCCCACAAAATCAACTAGAATAAAATCAAGTCTAAATCAATAAAATCAGAAATTCGATAGAAGATAGGCTATAACAATTAGCATAGAAGTGACTTCCTTGTCTTCTTTATTTGTAGTCCTGGCCCACTAGGCTGGGACACACTTCGGCCGGTTGTGTTTGCTGGTAAATAAATCAGGTTTAGCGTGACTTGGCTTGGTGGCTCACGGTCGAGGCTGCTTGATGCAAGTACTGGGGAGACTGAGCATTCGCGTCTTGCTGTTGAGATCAGCGTCCTTGAGTCTCAGTGGGACATCACACCAGGTTCTAACCCGCTCCAGGGCGGCTAGGTTTATCATCTGAGACGCTCTTTTTTAGGGTAATACCGACGGACCTGAAGACATTTTTGGAACTTCCAGGATTGTGTGAGCAACAGTCCTACGCTTAGATCCCACAATAAAAAAGCCCTGTGCCATACTCTCACCTACGGTGGGCGCTCGACAAATAACAGCATCGCAGTAAAGAAACAGAAAGAAGTAAAAGGCCCTCTAGTGCAAAACTAAAAGCTGTCAGCGAAGAAGAAAAACTTCCGAAGTAGAAAAAAGATTTCAAGAATCTGCTTGGAAACCCTCCAGAAGTCATTTATAACTAACTAGAAACCAAAGTAGGACATTTTACAGAGGAAGGACTTGTCGCAGTACTGAAAAAAAATTGAGAGCTGAAAAGCTACAAGCCTCGACGAAATACTTTCAGAAGTATAGAAGACAGCGGGGGTGTCCTCGTGGTGTAATGGTTAAAGCGATGGACTACGGAATCGTAGTAAGCGAGTTCGAACTCCAGTCGCGCTATTACGTTTACTTTCGGACAAATACCCTTGGGAAAGGTATGAACCTTATCCTCCCAGCCATTGGTTAAATAGTACCACTACAGTTCTTCAAGGAGAATAGCTTTGGCATTAAATAACCTAAAAAGGTTGATATGACAAAGGAAAAAAAGAACCCAAACCGAACCAAACCAAACCAAGACAGGAAAATTTGACAAAATATTTGTTCGATTATGCGACTTTGTTTATAAAAAGAAAATATTATAGAGAAATTGATAAAAGACCATATTATCTCATTTCCCAGGAAAGACAACCTTGGAAGCAATAAGAACTACAGAGGCATAACTCTAATTGCTATTGCAGCCAAGGTTTATGACACCATGCTTTTCAATAGTATCCGACAGTCGGTAGAGAAATATATTAGGAAGAATCCAAACTGCTTTCGGAGAAATTGATCCACATCACATATTCTGACAATCTGTCGAATCATCACCGTAATGATGCTTTATAAAAACGCGAAAACAATGGTTTACTCTGCTGATGGGGACACCGACTTCTTTGACATTGTCACTGGAGTCTTTCAAGGAAAAAAATTGCTCTTTAAATGTTTTTAAAATGCCTAGATTACGTACTACGAACGTAAATAGATCTAATAAAAGAATATTGTTCCACACTAAAAATGATAAAACAACAGATTATATCGTGTCGAGAAATATACTAGATGTAAAGAAGTGGGAAATAGATTTGATAAAGCTACATTAGATTAACTTTTTTTTTTCAAATAATGAATATTTTGCAGGAGAGGTACATTTTAAAGCACCGTTAGGTAAATCTGATCAAGTACGTATTAAAACAGAAGTGAAAGTGAAACCAGCTATTGATAATATAAACGGAAAATAGAGAAACTGATTTAAACATATTGAATGGTTAGTGTCAGAAAAGGGAGATAATATTGATTTGAATTACAGTTCTCATAACATAATATTCATGAAATTTGGGAAGAATCAAATCGAAAGATAAAATCAATACTGAAAAATATTTCTGAAGTAATCATAACATTATTGAAGCAAGAAGATCCATTTGAAAAATTACTTTGAGACAGTTGTCGATCATTCATTAAAAGAAAAAGCTAAAGCGTAAAGATAATCTGGAATTATTAGTTGGGGTTGGGGTTGGGGTTTAATTTCATCAGTAATGATAGGTTATTTAATACTAAAACCTATAAACATATATATTAAATGTATATGGTTTGGTTTGGTTGGGTTGGGTTTTATGTCATATCAACCATTATAGGTTATTTAATGTCAAATCCTCTTTATACATATATACTAAATATATATGATCTGTAAACACATTTTGTTGATAACCGATTTCAACGAGCCAAAGCTCATTCCTCTGCACAAAGTTGAATGGTTCCAACTATTGCTATGTATCACTAACAATTCAATTAAACAGTTGTTTGTTGGCACACAATTAAATGATTTAACAGCTTTATTTCAAACAACTCAATTTAGCACAAGTCATTTGTTCGCTCTCAGTTTAAATGTCAAATATCTCAATTTAATCCATAGATAGGAACCCTATCACCTGAAAACACTCCGGTCCAAGGAATGATGGCATTCTCCAAAAGCTCCGGCATTACTGGAGCCTCACCATCAGATTGTTTACTGTGATATCCAGGACACTCGTTAGGGGATCTTACTCCTCTACAGAGATGCAGTCAATGTATTGATATAATTCATAGCCCAGCTGACTGGGTTATTAATTATATAAAGTTTGGAAAAGTATCAAAATGCTTTATAACAGCAAAAGGAATATAAATCATTGGAATTAAAAGAACAATTGAAACATGAAAATATAATTGATAAAATTGTAGTCAGAAAAGAACCGATAAATAGTCGGCCTTGATTAACAGTTTACAAAATTATAACTCTAAAGAGCGTACAATCACTAAATTCTGATACAGCTGGGGGGATTTTCTTATCATTTGGGCTATGAGGCAGACACATCTTGGCCAATTTCAAAATATTTTATGGGACAAATTTGTCAGACATTTACTGGTTGTCTTTAACGATAATTTAAATGGCAACTATGTCTTTTCTTTACGGTCTCTTCTTCAATTTTATATTGCAGTTATACCTGAGTTACTTGGTGTTATAAAATAATGCATCGTTCGGCAAAAATCTATCAATATATTTTCTCAAATCAATTAATACTATGGGGTGTCTTAGAGGTAAAGAAGATATTTAGTCGAATCCCCACTCAGCAGGGACAAATATTAGTATTGGTATACATACATCTGAGATACTAACACTGAATAAACAGAAAGAAAGACAAGGTCGTTTGAACTACCAAAATCATTAATTATATACATAATATATATATGTATTTTTTAAATTTTTTTTGTTTGTTAGGGTTAGAGAGAAAAACGTAACCATTTCAAAATGAATTGGTCCACCAAAGAATCTACATATTTTTTAAAATAAATCATTTCGTTCTTATGTTTCCATCTTGTTGCTTTTATCAGACAACATCATCATCATCATCATAATCATGTCATGCCGCCAGCACGGATATCCCTGACCCTCTCTCGTCACTTCTCCCGATCATTCATCGCCTCCAGCAGGTCTTCAGGGTTACATCCTGTGTCCTCACATAGTTGCTGTATGTAAGTTCGAGCTGGTCGTCCTGCTTTTGCACGGCCATATGTGGGGGTCCATAGGAGTACATCACTTATGAGCTCGTCCCTGCTTCTCCAGCAGTGTCCCGCGTGTCTGGTTCGTCTAACTTCTATAGTTTTCGTGATGGGGGGAGGGGCAAGTGTCCGTATAGTTGTTGTCTCGTGGGGTTTTGTCGCCAGGACTTGTTCAATACTGCTCTCAACATTCTTGTGTAATTTCCGTCTAGTTTTTTTCTCCAGCCGTTTAGTTAGCGTCCATGTAGTGCATCCATATAGCAGTATCGACACAACCGCTGCCTGGAAGAAACTGTGTTTCATTTTATCGGTTAGGTCTGATTTCCATATGATCGAGAGCCTATCGATAGCCGTCCATGCCTTCGTCATTCGTGTGTTGAGGTCTTTTTCGGTTGATGAGACGCTACTACCTAGGTAGGTGAATGTGTCTACTAGTTTCAGAGAGGCTCCGTCTAGTGTGGCAATGTTGCCCGTTTGGTTGTAACACATATATTCAGTTTTGTGTGCATTGACATAGAGGCCAATGCCAGTCGTTCCAGACTATGCAGTAGTGTCTCTGCTTGATTTCGCGTATATACATATATTAGCATTGAAACGAATACACAATGTGTTCCATCAGCTAGAAATAAGCATATATTCTTCTGTGAACAAGCGATTTGTAAAAGGTGAGAAAAAACAAAAAGTTTTCTTGATAATTATGGATAGTGAAATGATCATAGCCATGTTGGTTTTAGTGTTCAAAGGCAAGGCAAGCGGCCATACTTTTCTTGAATAATATCGAAACAAATTAATAATAAAAATAATAATATGACATGTTTAAAATCATTAATTGAGGTGAATATCAGGGGGCTGTAAAAGTTGGAAATTAGCGGACGAGCCGAAACCATCCAAACTAGGACATTGTTGTTATCGGCCAGTACATTGAGAAAAGTCCTGAAGACTAGAGGAGACTTGCTGTCACTCAGACTCCAAGAAAAGAGAAGAGAACAAACCGACGCTGCTGTGAAAAACTCACAAGGAATAATATAATAATTATGATAATCACTGCCTTCCCTCACCCTTGGTTTCGGTTAAAGATCCAATCAAAGATTGTAAGAAACCGAAAGTAAAACTGAAAATCAAATAATAATAATAATAATAATAATAGGGAAATAATTAGCGTGTTTGATTCCGTATGACTATTCGAATTGTCGCAAATTCAAAAGAAGTGAAAGCAACCGGCTGTGTGTCAGTCATGTTTATACAGTGAAAAAAATCATATAAAATCAATGCAGACACCGATGTTAGACATATTTTCACTGCTCAATTACTTAAAAAATTTTTTTGTTCGAGCTAATTGTTGCCAGTTTTCCTATTCCTGGTTGTTTAATAAGCAATTTTCAAAAGCCATTACTAATTTGAACTCAATGAAAATGCCTTTCGGTCCTGTAAGAGAAAACACGGAATTATTCTTTATTATTAATAGAAATTCTACATCCTAAATATTTTTAATTTAATGTAATTTTTTTCTTTTTAAAACTTTTTTTTTTTCGGTGTATTCTTTTACATCAAGGAAAAAGAACGATCATTAAAAATTATCTTTGAGCAGAGATGCAATACAATGTCTTCATTGAACGCGGAAACTATTTGAAAACGAATCTGAATTGTTGTTTAAAACGAACAAAAATGAAAGAGTTGCGTAAAACTTTTTGTTAGCTTAGACATTAGCGTTCTAACTGGTTAGGAAAGACGACATCCGTTCATTTGCATGATCGCTTTTCAACTATCAAATGAGCTGAACATGACAAAGAAATTGTCAGCCTTTCTTCGGTTAACATGTCAGAATCAAATACGTGAGTCTTTCTGACCGATTATGTATACAGATACATTTGAAGATCTCATGTGTTTATATTTTTAGGTTCTTTAAAAAAAAGTCACATGGGTATTAACGAAAAAAACTTGAATAATTATTTGTCAGTCAACATTTTTTTTACTTTTTACAATTTATGAGATGAGCATTTGCGTTTTACCATTCTTTCAGAAAGTCGAACTTTTTTACGCTTAGATTAGTTTAGGATGAAGCCAGAAGTATGGGACATTAAGTGAGAATGAAGCTCAAAAACAAAAAAAAATTTTTGCCAAGCTCTTTCACCATCACACAACGCACCTCGTCGAATGATGTTGTCATTTTTCGTATGCAACCATTGCAAATCCCGATCAGTTTTCGCGAGTTCTTCACCAAAACTTACCTTAGTGAGCATATTAAAATCATCGTATGCTTCTTACTGGGGAACACGACAGATTTTTGTAGTTATCCTAAAGACAGTCATTTTGGTAGAATGTGTCCATGGGAAAAGGTATTTTAGCATGGGAAAAGGCCACAGAAGGGATGAGGGCTCTATTGCAGATTAGTTTTCGCGCCTTCTTCTTTAAATTACCGAGGTGGTCAACATATTATCATAAAACTATGATAACTGCAAACATAAGATTTAATCTCAGACAAAGCTATCTGCATGTTACTTTGCACTAAGACCCTGAAAAAAGCATGAATTAATGTATTCTCCTAGAAGTGGGTAAATAATATGTCAGTCTGGGTTCTTCAGCCTTGATAAGACAACTAATGTAGAAGAAGGAAAACTCTGAATTCAAACCAACTGTATGGTACTCTGATAAACAAAATGATCTTGTGTCCTACTGGTGGCGGAAGAGTTGGGTAAATACATAGTTTTTTGTCTATTTTCAATCCAGACGATCATGGAGACCAAAAGGAATCCAACTGCTTATCGCTCAGAAGCAACGAAAGATTATTGTTGCAAATTTTCTTTTCAAATTCTTTACCTATTCCTTGCAGCAGCAATTCAAAGAAATATAAACAAGATAAAACGTCAGAGCAGAAGTGTCAAACAATTGTATCCTGTTCTATATATCTAATCCTGGTTTGATCATCTTTTCTATCATCATCATCATGTCGTGCCGCTATTACGGATATCCCTGATCCTCTCTCACCACTTCTCCCTATCATTCATCGCATTTGGCTGGTCTTCAGGGCTACATCCCGTATACTCACAAAGATGCTGTATGTATGTTCGAGCTGGTCGTCCTGCTTTTGCTTGGCCATATGCGGAGGTCCATAGGAGTACACCCTGATGAGTTCGTCCTTGCTTCTCCGGCAGTTTCCTGCGTGTCTGGTTCGTCTAACCTGGATAGTTTTCGTGATGGGAGGCAAGTGGCCGTATAGTTGGTGTCTTGTGGGTTGTTGCCGCCAGGACTTGTTCAATATTGCTCTCAGCATTCTTGTGTAATTGCCGTCTAGCTTCTTCGTCAGCCGTTTAGTTAACGTCCAAGTAGTGCATCCATATAGCAGTATCGATAGGACCGCTGCCTGGAAGAAACTGCGTTTCATTTTATCGGTCAGGTCTGATTTCCATATGATCGAGAGTCTATCGATAGCTACCCATGCTTTCGTTAGTCGCGTGTCGATGCCTTTTCCGGTTGATGAGACGCTGCTTCCTAGGTAGGTGAATTTGTCAACTAGTTTCAGAGAGGTTCCGTCTAGTGTGGAAATGTCACCTGTTTGGTTGTAACATATATATTCAGTTTTGTGTGCATTGGCATGGAGGCCAATGCCTGCGGTGGCTCGTTCCAAACTATACAGTTGTGTTTCGGCTTGGTTAGGTGTATTCGCCAGTAACGCTATGTCATCGGCGTAGTCAGCGTCGGTAATTGTTTTTGCGGAGTATCTTCTGCTTCTTTTCTTTGTCAGCTCGAAGCCATTTTCTCTGATTTTGTCGATCGAAGTTCTAAGCACGTAGTCTAGACTATAAAGTAACTAAAAACAAAGCAAAAATAATTTTCTAACTTTGATTGATGAAAATTTCTCGGCAAATTTATGAATATCTGATGTATAATAAATACATACATATATAGATATATGATACGAGGATCATTAAATAAGTTTCCAGACTTTTTTCGTATGGACACTTTTATTGATTGTACACACATGAAACTCTAGTCCCCATCGAAGTAATCTTCTCTGGCTGCAATGCACTTGTTATACCGTTCCAAAAATTTCTGGAAGGCCCCATGGAAGTCCTCTTGTGTGAGCGTGTCAATGACCTTCGTCACAGCCTATTTCATCTCCTTAATTCTCTCATAACGACAGCCTCTGAGCTAAGGGAATAACCAAAAGTCCCAGGGAGCAAGGTCTGGACTATAGGGAGGCTGAGGAACTGTCTTGATGCCTATCTTGGTCAAATAGTCTGTGACAAGGATGGAGTTGTTGACTGGTGCATTATCCTGCTGGAAATGCCACTGACCCGATTTGAAGAGTGCTGGCCTCTTATGATGGACTCTCTTCCTGAACTCCCTTAAAACCTCAACATAGTAACCCTAACCCGACCTCTAACCCTTTCGCCAATCAGCTCTGGTGTATTGACTTCCTTACTCCTCCTACACCTCTCATCATCCCTCACGGACTCCCTGCCTTCCTTGAATATCTTATGCCACTCAAAAACTGATGCTCGATTCACGCAATATGGTCGAAAAGCAGTTTGAAGCATTCCATAGGTTTCTGTGGCATTTTTTCTAAGTTTAAAACATAATTCTATTTCATATCGTTCTTCTAAAGTGTCCTCGCGTCCAGATTGCATTTTTGAAATTCACCAGCTGTGACAATCAGGCTTTAGTAGGTTGTATTCCAATTGCTGCTGTAGCTGTTCATTTGAACCTGAAATCATAAAAATTGGTCAGTCATCTCATAAGATGCATATCAATAACATACTGAATTTTCAAGAGTCTACGACAATTTTAAATGCCTATTTTTAAAAGTCTGGAATCTTATTGAATGCACCACGTAAGTATATGGATATGATTTAACTGTTAAATATGTAATATATGAAACTACCCTGCAAATGTTGTTTTCAAGATATATAAAACCCCAATCAGACCTCATTTGGAATATTTTACCCTGGTCTGGCTTCCAGTGTCGAGACATAGAAACTGAAGTATAATATTAAGATTGAAGAGTCACAAAATAATACAAAGCAATAAAAGATTACAGTTATCAGGAGTGATTAGAGAAATTAGGATTAACTACTTTAGTAAAAAGAAGATTAAGAGGTGATCTAATAAAACTTTTCCGAATGATTAATGGAATTTCTAATCATAGTTGATATCTTTTCAGTATTCCTCCTTGAA
The DNA here is from genome assembly GCA_963585895.1 of Sepioteuthis lessoniana. NCBI lineage: Eukaryota > Metazoa > Mollusca > Cephalopoda > Myopsida > Loliginidae > Sepioteuthis > Sepioteuthis lessoniana. The sequence goes on along the minus strand of OY757911.1, from coordinate 73,478,861 downwards.
TTTGGAATTTACTATCGCGGCAGTTTTCAAAATAATCTACTAACTGGATTTTTGCTAATAGATTGTCATATTTTTTAACAAATTAGATAATCAAATAAAAGAAACTGCTATAGTGTGGAACATTTTAAAGCTAAATTGGGGGATTTCAGAGAAAATGGTAAAAAACAGAATTTTGGAAATATTGTAGTATGAATACAAGGCACAAAATTATACAAAAGCAAAGCCAGAAAATTTTATGAAAACAAAAAACAAAATAAAAACAAAAATAATGAGCAACCTGTTAAACTGTAGAACGAACGACAACCCATTAGATAATAAACGTCTTAATAAAAACATGATTCATCCAAGCCACAATAAGAACTAATTATGAACCGGATATGATCTATGTAGGATCAACCGGAGAAATAAAGATAAAGTAATTTCAAAGACTCATTCTGAAATAAACGGTATGCAAACAATAAAACCGTCTAAATATACTTGGGAGAGGAAAGGAAAAATTTAGCGAAAAACCAGAAGCTCAATGGTCAATATTAAACAGGAGGAATGCATGTGAATGTTTGGTTTCAATTCGAAAGGTATCATAGGAAAACGCAATAAGTTGACAATATCGCTTACAAACTTGTACGAATGCAGACTACGTAGATGATCTATCTGTCAGACGAAATCAGAACTCGCATTCGCTAACATAAGGAAATAATGAAAGATTTTCAATTAGCTTACGTACTGACACCAGAACACGCCGAAAAAAATATCAAATCGGCTGTCTGATTATCAATAAAATTCTTTACTTCATCATTTCTAAGTGACTTTCACGCTTAATTCTTTTTTGTAGATTCACTTTTACATATTTACTGAAAGGACTACCGTAAATTGTTGATCGCAGAGTAATAATTACCCAGTCGCCTGGGGCTGTAGAATACAACGACTGTTTCTCTGGAGAGGGATAAGACCCCCACCACTACAACGAGTTTCTCGGATATGATACTAAACAATCTGATGGCATGGTTCTAGTTATACCGGAGCTTTTAGAGAATGTGGAGTACTCCTTCATTGCCATCGCTCCCCGGTCCACTCTGGCTTGGATTGGTAGTATCTGAGAGGATCCTATCTATGGGTCAAATAGAACTAAACTGTGTACTTCTGCTAAACCGAATTGCTTGAAATAGAACTGTTTATATGTATAAAAATGAATTTAGCATTAAATAACCTAAAAAGATTGATATGCCATAAAATCCAAATAATCAAACAAACTAGCCGTGTAACAGTTATTTGATACTATATTATTATATCCAGATGCTGCAAAAAAAACGAAAACTTACAACTGCTGTACGACCAACAAAATCAATATCAGATGATTACTGCGGATTTAAGCATGGTTTCGGATATAAAGCATCATTACCACTAAACTAGCACCCAGTCAATAGGAAGAGAATACATGTGTCTTCCCCAAACGAAGTCAGTGTTTTGAGAATGACACTAAACTGCATATTGTAACGATACACTGAGGCGCTGGGAGACACCATTTGTTCTCATTACTTCCTGGTCCATGTGGGTGTCCCTGAGGGTGTTGTACTTAACGAAGCAAGCGAGCTCGAACTCAACTCACGTAATAGGCGTTTACTCAGAGACAAAGACTTTTGAAAAATGTATAAAGTCTGTAATCTCCCCAGCTATGGGTTAAATAGTACCACTACTGTTCTTCTAAACGGATGGTTCTATCATTAAATAATACAAGGAGGTTGATATGCCACTAAACTTAGAAAACAAATTACACAAACTAAGATGAACCGTTATTATTATTTTAAAGTGCCTTCCATGGGAGAAACAGATATTTGAGATAATTGTTTACTCGCTTTAAATGACTGTGAATATATATATATAATGTGCCTAGATATACATTGGACCTATATGACGGCCAATAATTCAACATATAATAATGTGCTTTTCTTTATGATTTGAAAATAATAAATAATTATGACAACAATTAATCCTCGGTCACAATGCCTTGGCCAAAAGAGAAAAAAATATTTTGCATCACTGCTAATTTGGAGACAAAATCATTTATAATCGTCTCAAAATAGATGCAACCCATTAATACGACAATGATATATTACTGATACTGAACCCCCGCCCCAAATGACTGAAGCTGATTTAATTTAAAAAAAACCATTGATTTGATGTCTTTAGCTCAAAGGATGCATATTTTTTTCATCGGACATGTTTCAAATTAAAGCCATTACGGTTGTCTCAATTATAAATCATAATGTTATTATTGGGTTGCATCTATTTTGAGAAACCATACATATATATATATACATATATATATATATATGTGTGTGTGTGTGTGTGTGTGTGTGTGTTGGATGGGGTGATAGAATATGCTGACTAATATGCAGAAGAAGTTCAAGTTCCCCCAATGAGTGTCTTGGTATGACACTAAACCACCTGATTTTGAGGCTCCTATCCAGAAGATTTAGGGGAATGTGGAGTATCTATTCATTGTGAATACTGTCAGGTTTACTCAAACCTGGAGAGATAGTGCCTGTTAGCGTGCCATTTCTGAGTCAAATAGAAGCGTTAAAGGATTATTGTTATTGGTGATTTAAAACCATAAAACGCCGTGCAAGTTGCTTGTATTAGATAGGGAAAATTAATAGATAGAATTATGAATGTTAAATAACAACCCTTGAAACCATTTGACAGTGTGCAAACAAATAGTTAATATAATAAACTGTATGGAAACAAATGATTAACATTGAATAGAATTGTTAGTGATGGTATTGTTTGAAACCATCTAACTGTGAACAAACTAATAAATTCTGGTTAGTTTTAAAACAACATTACCTACAAAATATTTTTTCAAGCTCTCAGTGGTGTTCTCTTTAATCAAATGACAATTCATAATTTTCTGTCCGTGTGTACGTACCACTAAAGCTTCACCATTTAAATTCAGCTTAGTAATTAAATCTTGTGTCGCATAGCAGAGGATTAATCTAATATATACACAGAAAAAAAAGAGTATTTATATAAACTTAATCAACTAACGGGTGACCTAAACATGGATTTAGGAATTTTAAAAATATTTCCTTTTTTACTCTAATAATGAGAACACAATGTTCTCTATTTAGAGGTTCATTCACAATGAAGATATTCATAATATTGAATTTTGTATGTGAGATACGTTTTGAGCATAAATTGATTAAAAGTTTTGATATAAAGTACTTTGGTTCACTCTGACCCGGAGGGGTTGTACAATTAACGATCCTATCTAGAGGTCAAATAAATATGTTTAAAAATCAATCAGATTCGATTATGATGTGTACAAAAACAAACAAACATACAAACAAAAACAAAACTTTTCAAAAACAACTACAAACATATAAATATGAATATACAATGAACGCTCTACCCAAATATTTTGGTATGAAATAACCCTAAACAGGTTTGCATGCCTTAAAAATCAATTAATCAATAAATCAGTCAAACATTGATTATCTTAAAGTTCTTATGTATTATGGACAAATAGTACCAGTTCAAACAATTAAAATAATAAATTAGTAATAATAATGATATTGTATATATTTTTTGCCAATGTATGACTATTTAAAAAAAAGTAAAATCAAATTCGTGTTTCTCTAATGCATTCAATAAATTCTTAGTCTTTCTACTAGTTCTTATCGCTTTTTTAACGTCATTAGTGGGCAGCAAAAATTGTGTGCACTCTTTATAAGGGGAAAAATATAGAAAATGAAAGAAAACAAAATGAAAGAATGCCAAACGATTCTAGTCAAAGATCATATTCCCTTGACAAGCATTCACAGTAAAAGACTCAACTTCATTCACGGATGGCATTAAATGCATTGATCACATCGTTTGCCTTTGGCTCAAATTAAATCCATTCATAACTATAAAAATGTCGGCTTGCTTTGTCATGATTGTTAATCAGGAGGGAAAAAAAAACATAGCCTGTTCTTTTTTTTTTATATTCCGTAGGCACCACAGTTAATAAGCTTCATAAAATAAAAATTTAAAATACTTCAATTTCATGTAGGAAATCTATGATATTAGACGAAAGGGATATTTTATTTATTTATTTTTTTATCTCAGCTAAACCAGCGTCTTTTTTTTCACATTCAGTAGCATTATAAGACACCTGACTAGAATATGCTGGTGGTGCGTGTCAACCTTTCTTCTTTACATCACCATAAATTTAACGAATAAGTTAGTCGCATGTTTCTTAAATTCAAGAAATTAAGAAATATCTGATGCTTTTAACAAATAGAAAAAAGATGGAGGATTACAAAACTATAAACATGCAACTTATCCGCACATAAATAATTGGATATATATATATATATATATATATATATATATATATATATATAAATATCTGCTGTTTGTTCTCAGATTAGTTTTATAAAAGTTTAATTCTTTATATGTACATTATCTTTTTTTTAAGTAGAGGAATTACATTGTGAACTGAATTATCATGACTAGAAAATCCGGTGAACACTTACGCACGACATACTGAAATAATGGACAGCTATTTCGACCTTATTAGGTCTACATCAGCAGTGTATACCGTGATCTTCTCCACTGGAGATCGAACCAGTGACTACAAAAGGCAAAGCCAAAACTCTACCACTGTGCCATCAGTCCACATCACGCAGAAAAAATTTCAAAACTCCGGTCCAGTGTTTCCGTATGTCATGCGTAAGTGTTCGCCGGATTTTCTGCTCATGGTAATTTAGTTCACAAATTCTTTAGAATTCAGAACAACTCAAACCTGTAGGCGTATTTTGAAAAGAAACTTTCTTCATTGAATCTAATTGTAAAATTATCATTTTTGACTTCGCCGTCTAATCCCTGACAAACTTTACTTCATAAGCATTGAATTATTTAAAAATTTAGAATCATATAAATCGTTGGATTTATTTTTAAAAACGTGTTCTGCACAAATTATTTTCATCGTAGTATTATATTAAAAATAATTAAAAAACAAAATAAACAAACACATAAAAAGAAATAGAGAAATGAAATAATCTTTTATGTTCGTTTCTTCCTTCTTTTTTTATTATATGATATTTTTATATTAATTCTGTTTTCATTTATGCATTCATTTATTATTTTTTTATTAAATTTTTGATTTAATTTAAATGATTTATTTTTCATCGTTCGATTGTTGCGTGTTCTAATACCTCACTAAATTATTCTTTCGTGTAAATGTTACACACACACACACACACACACACACACACACATATATATATATATATATATATATGGAAAGAGAGAAAAAGAGAGAAAAGAGAGAGAGAGAGATACATATAACAAGATCTGGTCTTCTGCCCTAGACTGGGTGATCATTTTGTATATCAATGTTCAAGTAAAATATTTTGCATCTAATTTTTTGTGATTATTTCTGGTTTGGGCATTTTCCATTCGACAGCATTGTCAGGTTTTCGTATCTTGCACAATTCCCAATGGATCATCCAATAACCTACACTTTCTATTGTGCATATTATCAATTTTTCATTTGACAAAATTTTTATCCATACTGTTACTTTTCTTCTCGCTTTTATTTTCTAGATTATATGATCATTGGTTTCCTGTGTTGCCTTACTCTATTTCTGTTGGTATTGCTGTTATTGGTTGTTGTAATCAGTCTTTCTTTGCTGTTTTTTGTCTACCCTTCGATTTACTACTGTTATGTTGTGTCCAGATAAACCGCCATTTTACTCCTTCTTTTCTTGACTCATAGCCTGTCTATATTATTCCTTGGGTGTAAATCCTTGTGTATCGACATTGATGGCTGCTTTGGTTGATTTTTTAGGGTTTGTCACATTTGCATTAGCCAATGAACTTTCTCTGTAGACTGATGTACAACAGGTTTTCTCATATATCCACGGCTTTTCTGAGTATTCTAATCGGTCTTAACAATTCTGTCTTCAGCATAGTCTCGATTCTTCCTCTGATCAACAATTCTTCCAATCTTTTTTCAAAGCTTTTTGAGAACTGTTCCAAACACGCAATTTACAATTGGTATAATAGTTAACTTCATGTTCCACAGTTTTTTCAGTTCTCTGGCAAGATTCAAGTATTTGTTTTCTTTTCCTATTTATTTTTTTCTGTTGTCAGCCCGAACGGCGAATTTTACGTCCTGGCTGGTTCATTTTCTTGATAAATTACTCTAGGGTTAGCCTTCTCGCCGAGATATGGTGATTCGATCCAATCTCAAAGTCCAAGACAATTTTATGTCTCATATTCTTGGACGGATCCTGGCAAGTGCATATACCATTTGGTAGTATTGTCAAATTTTAAACATTTGTACAATCCTCTATGGATCATCTTTTCAACCCAGACGGGCCTAATTTTATATTCCTTTTCTGCTTGTTTTGTACTTTCACTTATGTGATAAACTGATTCCTCTGTCTTCACATAATCGACACTTGTTATTTTGTTGGGTATAATTAATATCACCTTGATATGATTAATCTTTATGAAATCATTTGGCTATTATTATTATAATTATTACACCTTTGAGAGATTTCTATACCAGGGTTCGTGGATGGTCTTCTTATGAAGTTGGAGTGAGGGCATGTCTTCTCAAGTCTCCACGGTTCTTATCAGTCTTCTGGCCAATCTTAATAATGCTGTAGTTTGGATGGTCTTCCCTTGTCATCTCATTTCCAAATTCTTCAAGTCCCTTTACCAATCCTTTGATGACTGTACCGAGCCCACTAATGACAATTGGTATCGCTGTCACCGTAATGTTCCCTAGTTTTTTAGTTCGCTGGCAAGGTCTTGGTACTTATCTCTATTTTCGCTCTTTTTACACTTTACTCAGTAGTTTGCCGAGACAGCAAAGTTCTCTATTCGGCAAGTTCTCTTTGTTTCTGTTGACTATCACTAGTTCTTGTCGTCAGGCCGAAATTAGGTGATCCGTTCATATCTTAAAATCCAACTGAAGTTTGTGCTTTTCATTCTCCAGGACGCATTCTGGGTTGTACATATACTATTTGGTAGTATGTTCAAATTTAAACTTATTGCCCCATTCTCTGAGGATCACCTCCCCCACCCAGTCGCGTCTTATCTTAAACTCTTTTTGTGCTAATTTGTAGCATTTGCTTATTATAAGATTGATCGTTTCGTTTCTATCACCACGTAGCCAACATTTGCTATTTTGTCACGTCTTATCTATTTTTGCTAAGACAGGGTTTGTTCTAATGCATTGTTTTGTGCTGCTATTAGAATAGATATTTTTTTCTCACAAGGTTTCCCTTTCTAAGCCATTCCAACTTTTTTTCGAGGGAGATTTCGCTTGTTTGTTGCTCGAAATATTCATAAAGTTGTTTGTCTTCCCATTTTTGTTTTCTAGTTATTACTGTCTTTTTCCTCCTTTTGTTGTCTGTATTGTTTCTGGTCACTGTAATCAGTGTTCCTTTGATTTATTATTATTTAACTCCTTTAGAGTTTTTCACATTAGTGTCAGCTGATGGTATTTCACTGGAGTTTGAGTGACTGCAAGTCTCCTTAAGTCTTCAGGACTCATCTCAGGATTCTGGCCGTTCGTAGCAGTGCTGTAGTTTGGATAGTCTCTACCCCTTCGCTAACTTCCAAATCCTCCAGGCCTTTCAATAATCCTTTAGTTATTTTGCCTAACGCACCAATCACAATTAGCACAATCGTTACTTTCATGTTCCACAGTTTTTTTCAATTCTCTAGCAAGGTCGAGGTACTTATCCTTCTTTTCACTTTCCTTCAGATTTATTCTGTGGTCCGCCGGGACAGCAAAGTCGACAATTTTATAGATTCTCTTCTTTTTTTTTATTATTATGAGGTCCGGTCTTCTGGCCGGGATTAGGTGATCCGTTTGTATGTTAAAGTCCCAAAGGAGTTTATGCTAGTCATTTTCTAGGACAGGTGCTGGGTTGTGCATATACCATTTGTTTGTATGGTCGAATTGAAATTTCCTGCACATTTCCCAGTGGATCACCTTGCCGACCCAGTCGTGTCTCGCCATATACTCCTTCTGTGCTAATTTGCTTCATTCGCTTATTATGTGTTTGATTGTTTCGTCTCTGTCACCGCATAGCCTACATTTACTGTTTTGTGGCGTCTTATCTATTTTCGCTTTGATATTATTATTATTATTATTATTATTATTTTCCTCCCTGAGAGTTTATTACACCTTCGTTTGCTAGTGGTCTTCCTCAGGAGCCTGAGTGACAGCAAGTTTCCTCAGATCTCTTTTTCTCTTCTGTGCATTTTAGCCAATCTCAACAATGCTGTGGTCTGGATGCCTCTTTTCTTCTTCTGGTTTCCAATTACTCCCGTCTTTTTTCAAAGACTTTGGCAAGATTGAAAACATACTAACTACTATTACTGTCATCTTCACCGTCATGGCCTACAGCAATTTTTGTTTTTGGCAAGATCTTTGTAGCTGTCGATATTTTCAATTTTTATTCTGTGGTTAGCCAGAATGTCAAAATCCACTAGACGGCAAGTGTTTTTCTTTTTTAATGAATAGAACGTCTGATCTTCTGGCCGGGGTAAAATGGATTCTGGTTTGTGTATACACGAACCTTTTTAGTATTATCAAAATTCTAATCTCTTGCACAATTTCCAGTCTATCACTCTTCCCACCCAGTCGTGCTTAGTCATGTATTTCTATTGTGCTAGTTGGCAGCATTCACTAACTATGTGATTAACTGTTTCATTTCCATCACCACATAACCTACACTTGCTTTTTTGTTACATATTATCAATTATCGGTTTATTTATATATTTTATTTACTATGCAGCCTTTTCATATTATCTATTCTTTGACTGGTTAAAGAATTTTATGCCTTTAGACCTTTAACCTTTTCTATTGGTTCTATACCGTTGATTTGTGCTGATATTTGGTGATATTTTTCTCTCTTGAGGTTTCCCTTTTATATCTTCTCGTATGCAATATTGTCAGTTTATTGCTTGAAATATCCATTCAGATGTTTTTCTTCCCATTTCTGTTTCCAAGTTTTGTTTGTCATTCTGTTTGTTTTTATGTTGCCAATGTTTTTACTGACTGCAGTTATTAATCTTTCTTTGCTCTTCTTAATGTAGTCCAAGAGTGTTTGTATTGATGAATCTACATATTATTATTATTATTATTATTATTATTATTATTATTATATACTCTTTTAGAGTTTTTCACAGCAGCATCAGCTGATGGTTTTTCACTTAAATTTGAGTGACAGCATATCTCCTCAAGTCTCCAGGACTCCTCGCAGTGTTCTGGCCGTCTTCAATAATGCTGTCGTTTGGATGGTCTCCACTCGTCCGCCAACTTCCAAATCCTCCAGGCCCTTTAATAATCCTTTAGTTACTGTGCCAAAAGCACCAATCAGAATTTGTACAATCGTCACTTTCATGTTCCATAGTTTTTTCAATTCTCTAAGAAGGTCAAGGTACTTATCTCTCTCTTCACATTCTTTCAGCTTTATTCTGTGATCTGCCGGGATAGCAAATTCGACAATTTGGCAAATTCTCACTTTTTTTTGTTGTTGATTATTTTAAGGTTTTGCCGATATTAGGAGATCCGCGTGTATGTCAAAGTCCCATTATTATTATTATCATTATTATTATACTCTATTGAAAGTTTTTCACACGAGCGTTAGCCGATGATTTCTCACTGGTGCTTGAGTGATATCGAGTTTCCTCAAGTCTCCAGAACTCTTCTCAGTATTCTGGCCGATCTTGATAATGCTGTAGTTCGGATAGTTTCTACTCATCCTCAAATTTCCAAGTCTTCCAGTCCTTGTACCAATCCTTTGGTGACTGTATCGCGGGCCAAATTATTATTATTATTATTGTTATTATTATTATTATTATTATTATTATTATTATTATTATTATTATTATTATTATTATTCGTTGCAGTCGTTTTCAGACTCGAATGGTGGCAGAAGGAATAGATAATTAAGTCTTATAAAGAAAGTTGTAAAGGAAGTGAAAAAGAAAAAGATAATATATCGAAAAATTATCTATTTAACACGCCATAAAAAGCTGCGTCAGATATGTTATTTATTCATTTTATTTACTATGCAACCTTTTCATATTCTCTGTTCCTCGACTGGTTAAATAACTTTACATATTTAGACCTTTAACCGTTTCTCCTTCTCTTTTCACCCCATCAGATACCAAAATCTTTTATAAAACTCTCCAAAACAACAACACAACTTTAGATCAAAATTCTATCTTATCTAAATAATTGTCTTCTCATTTGATAAAACTGTATTGATATGCTTCAAAGCAAGTCTCTTGCCTTTTGTTTTTAACTGTATTTTTAAAAATTTTCTCTCTCTCTCTCTCTCTCTTTCTCCCCCCCTCTCTCTCTATATATATATTAGTCGGGTGAGTGCAATGAATGATGATAATTTTAACGTCTGCAGTGAAGCAATTTCAACCGTGGTTCCTCACGTGACCCAGCTTAAAGCCATCGAACGAAAGGTCTTCAGCAGTCGAGCTGAATGACTTTTAAAGACCATTTTACAGACGAGCGAATGACATCTTGCAAATCCTTTATATTTGCGTCGTGGCCAGTGATTTGTAAACATGCCAGAGATCAATTTATAGTTTTGCCCTCTTCCAAGCAATATGGCTGACAGTTTGCATGCTGATTTCCAAGCAGTGGTGTTCAGAATTATAATGGCAACGCCTTGGTCCTGCTAATGTAACCATTATTAAGACATCTTTTGTGTTTTGCTTTATTGTTACTAGTTAAAAGCCCACCATCGGACGCTAAAAAGCTAATTTTAAAATTGAGACAATTTATATTCATAGATTATTAAAACAACCGTTATGATTATATTGTGTATATGCAGATGGAATCCAAGACAAACGGCGCTTTATGGAGAGCGTTGTGCACTTAAAATGAGAAGAGTCCTAGAAACTTGAGGAGACTTGCTGTCACTAAGACTCTAGAGAAAGACTATCGGCTAACGCTCGTACGATAAAATCACAAGGAATAATAATAATAATAATAATAATAATAATAATAATAATAATAATAATAAATAGAATCTGCCATATAGTGAACTTTGCCATCCCAACGGATCCAAGATAGACGGGTACTTGGAACTTGCCAGAGAACTAAGAAAGCTGTGGAACATTAGGGTGGTGGTGATAGCAGTTGCATCAAGCACATTTGGAACGGTCTCCAGCGTCTTCAAAAGGGGACTGGATGAGTTGGAATGAGTTGGAAGACCACCCAAAGTAAAACCTGGTGGAGATCGGCCAGAATAGGGAAAAAGAACCGTGTAGATCTGAGGAGACTTGCTGTCACTCACATTTCATTGAAAGGTCATCAGCTAACGCTCATGTGAAAAAATTACATGAAGCAAAACAATAAAATGTAAATCAGATAACATGGATATTGCTAAATAAAAGAAACGTAAATAGAGAAATCGGATCGCAAATGATTGCATCCAAAAACAACGCCATAGGAACTTTGTCGTATATAGACTAAATAAGATTCAGGAGAATAGCAAATATATTGCTTTATAGGGACAGAAATAGAAACAGACAGTGAATGAGAAAATTAACTGTATAATAAATGAATGCATCAAGCTAACTCAGAAAAAGTACAAGAGCAGATGTGACTTGATGGAACAGACTGGAATATATCATGACAAAAAACGACACAAAATTTATCTGAAATTGAAAAAAAAAAGGATCACCCAATCTTTATCAGACGGCCAAACCTTGTAATATTTAGCCAAACAGAAAAAAAAAAACATGCTAGTTTGCAGACTAAGTCCTTTGAACAGATAAAAAAAAAAGAAAGAGATTGTAAGAAAGCTATAAATTGGACAAGTACTTTAACCTCACCTTAGAAATAAAAAGAAAGCACAATCAGAATTCTAGGAACAATCACAACAAAACTGAAAAAAGATTTTTGTAGAGCAGGAGATCCATCTGAAGAACTGAACCACACCATAACTGAGATAGTCTTGAATCCTGAGAAAAGTCCTGGGCAACTGAGGAAACTTGTTTTCATTTTGACTCTTCTTTTTATTATTATTATTATTATTATTATTATTATTATTATTATTATTATTATTATTCAGCTTTACTTTCAGTTTCTTACAATCATTCATCGGGTCTTTACCCAAGATCTAGCGTGAGGGAAGGTAGTGATTATATATCTTCTATGTTCCATCCTTACTTTCGGGCGTTAATTTTCTAATCACATTGATACATCACTAAGGAGATGAACATTTTCTAGAAATGAAATTTTCGGCATCTATATTTTTTTGACAGATACATTATTATCTGTTTGCACTGATATATCAAATAGACATTTCTTTTCTTTTATCGTTCTAAACCTCTGTATTTTGGTCCGTTGCTTATTGTTTTTTTCAACAGTTTTAATAGCTAAGTCTCAGAATATAGTTGCCTCTTAAGCTTCTGTAATTGGTTCTGACTGGTGTTTATACCATTTTTCTGATTTCCGTATTCCTTTGTATTTGTTTATTTTCGAATGAATACTATGACCTTTTTTTTTATCTGGAATTTCTTTATATTCTATTGGTGTTTCCAATAGCATTTTGTTTCTAGGCATTTTTACATTGATTTTTAATTGTTTTTTTATGACTCAATTGCTTCATCTTTTATGTCAATTTCTTTCGGTGAATGGTCGACTTACAAATTTTCAATGTAACAGAGATAACGATAAAATATCAAATATAGCCTTCTATTTGCTAAATAAATAATAGTCTTAATAGGATTTGGCACACTAATGTGTGTGTGTGCGTATTTACCAACCCCTACAAACGAACAGGCTGTGACACAAAGTAGAGTTTTTAAGCGAGGATTTGGACGTTTGAATTCAGATGTTTCCTTCTCATAGACTGGTTACCAGATAAAGGTTCAAAAGCCAAATCTACAAATAGCTGGAGATATAATAGTTGGATTCATACCTTTCCCAAGTGAATTAGCGCAACTTGAATATGCAAACAGCCTCGTCCAGGTTTTGATTTTGGGTCACTGTGTTCATTTCCAACAACGCTAGCCATTACACCATGGGCACTACATACAGACACAGCCACACACACACACACACACACACACACACACACACACACACGCACACACTTATATATATATGTATATATATAAGTGTGTGTGTGTGTGTTTGTTCGTGTGTGTGTGTAAACAGAAGAAACGAGCCACCAGATCAAATAGATATAAAGGTAAGTGAAGACAAAGAAACATATAAAAATAAGAACTGATGATACATAACACTTGACATATCAAATAGGAAAATAATTTAAAAACAATTGCTGGCAGCGATCCAAAAATTAAAGTATATATGAATTCTAACCCATATAATGTTTCCTCTTATCAAGTATATTGATAATAACATACAAAATGCACATATATATATATATATATATATATATATATATATATATATATATATATATATATATATATATATGAATATTGTCATATGCATATATGAGTGCTTATTGTAAATTTGTATATATAGATATGTGCCTTTATATTTACACGTAGTGTTTTTTTACAGCATGACATCTGATATTTCAAAAGAATCTCTATTTACATTAATACGGAATAAATACAAAAACTTAGATTCCTATTAATTTTTTTCGCAAAGCAAGTGCACCATTAATCATTAACTTTTGTATATTTATGTAGAAATGTGTATTTTCGTCCAATAAAAATGATGATAATAAAATTTACAGAAGACACTTATTCGTACCATAAAAAAGCTAGTCTGCTTTAAAAGTCAAACTTAGCAGTTTTTTTTTTTTAAATTAAATATCACTTCTTTTATTTTTTTCTGATAAGTTTCGTTTATTTTTGGCGGAGATCTACAGACATAAAAATTAATCGTTTTTTGTTTAACATTGGAACTAATAAAAAACAAAAAAACTTACCATTGCTTAAATCAAAACATCCAAACATTCTGACTCATCACAAATTCGAGCACTGATAATTCCCGGAAACTGCAAAAATGAAATCTATCTATCTATCTATCTCATGGTAGATGTTATTTTGTGTCATCATACCAATAAATTGTTAATTAAAACGTACTATTTTATCTCCTAACTTATATATATATATATATATATATATATATATATATATACAATTTTTTCGTTGTAGGTCCAAAGAAGAAAAAAAAGTAAATATTCTGTAATAAATATATCCACTAGGTAATTCGTATTATTCCAAAGAATTATCTATTTATTTCGTTTTTACATGCACGTATTTTCAGCTTGTTGCTTTTGTCAGACATCTGTGTAAAAGAACAGCATTGATACTCTATAAGCCATAGCTGGGAGTTCGTACTTTTTCTAAGGGTATTAGTCAGAATGTTAACGTAACAGAGCGGCAAGAATTCGAACTAGCTTATATCAAGACCGATTCCTCCGGTAATATTCAGATAAATTTTAAAGTTTATGCAAGCAAGTAAACAAAATGTTAGACAAAGTAAAATAATACAAAAGATGAAAAATTAGAGGAAAGATATGAAAATCAAATTGGTTACCAAAAATAAGAGTGAAACATAGAATTATATTTTTAGAACAGACTGAGAAATACACATTAAATAAAGTAAAAATAGCCAATGGATCGAAAATTGCAAAAATTGTAAGGAAAAAACTAACGAAAAAACAAAACAAGCAAACAAACAAAATGGATGTTATAAAATAACGGAAAGTGGAAGACGGAGAAAATTAGAAGAACGTCTGGTATATAAGAATGACAAAGAAAAATTTAAAGAAATGGGAAAAAATTGAAATGAGAAAATAAAACGTATAGCCAAAGTTAAAGACTAACTCGAAGCCGATATTTTTAAAATTTATTTTTCCGATGCAGGTATCATTGGCGAACAGAAAAATGTTTGGTAAACAGAGTAGGCTTTAGCCAATTTACCACATCTTTTCCTGTCTCCCAATGATATATATATATATATATATATACATTAGAAAAATCCGGTATAAAAATTGCAGCTCTCTGTTATCTTTATCGCAGTTTGAACCAGTACTATTTTGAAAGAAGTATATATGTAAGGCCAATAAATCAATGCAACCCTAGTAAATATATACATATATATATGCTTCAGTTGCATTTATTTTTTGGCTCTTTTCACTCACATAGTAAACCATACAATAGAAAAAAACACCAAAATACACACTAGCACATAAATAGATATCCACACAACAAATAGAATTATAAAAAAAACATCTGTGCACACTAACAACCCTATACAAACAAAACATTATTCACCATACATACAACAACACATAAAATAATTGTCCCATCTATCCTAAAACAAGAACCACTCAGCAAAAAATATTTTTTGCAAAGGCAGAATAAAATTTATCCCTGTATATATCATCACACACACACAAAAAAAAACATCGGCCCAACCACCATAAAAATTCATAAATGTAGAATGGGTTAAATAGCCTCCATCAAAATGCACCCAACAACGGGTAGAAGAACACACAGGTAGTCTATTCTTGCGATAACAACAAGGTAAGAACTTTTTCTTAGGCAACTCAAACTACCCTTCAAATAATATCCAAATAAGAAACCATATTTTTGGCACGACAAGCCGGAGAAACAGAACAGTCTAGCTTATATACCGAACAAAACCAACGACAAAAGCTTAAAATAATCAACCTATCAACATTCAAATCGGACAAAAATCAGATTGATTAATTTAAACAAGGTCTAAACTTTTGCCCAAACCAAAAAAATAATTCAGGAGAATTAAAATGAAATCTCAAAGAATATGAACGAACATTTTGATTGTTAGAGAAATTACACAACATAGAAAATGTAGTCGACTCCCTAATAAAAAGAAAACCAAATACTTCACGGACAAAGACTATAAATATGAATTAATATGTTCTTCGAAAAGCTTATGAATATTAACTTACAAGACGAAAACACTATATATAACTACCTCTCACCCTAACAAAGGCAAGCCTTAAAAATATACTGAAAAACAATAAAATAAGCTGATTAGAGAAGTGTTATTGGATTCACTTTTGGGATAATATCTTTGGTAAAGGTATGAACCCCAGTATTCCCCTAGCTATAGGTTAAATAGTACCACAATTTTTCTTTTCCAAGGATGGTTTTAGTACTAAGTAACCCATGAAATTTATATGCCATTAAGCAAAAATCCCAAACGAAACTTGTCTTTGTATATCCTGTTCCTTTGCAAACAATACCAAATGATGTCTACTTTGATCGCATTATGTTTTTACTAAAATAATAAAATTCTCGTATTTTTTTAATTAAAAAGAAATTACACACACACACACACACACACACACACACACATACATACATACATACATACATATATATATATATATATATATATATATATATATATATATATATATATGCACCATATAAGCATGAATATATAAGAGTAAAAGAAGGTAGGAAAATGATAAAAAAGGGGTAATCACAGAAAGTAAAAATGACCATTTGAATGGATAAGTAAGCTTAATGTATGAAAAGAAAGAACAGTAGTAAGAAAGGAAGGAACGGCGAAATAAATAAATAAATGATATATTCAAACGGTTGATAATGAGAAAAAAGTTTTGAAAAGAAAATCTATTTGAAGGAAATTATGAGGGAAGTAAATGAAGAAAAACAAAACAAAGAAACAAGCCAGACTTATAAGACCACGCAAATAGAAGGAAATGAAAGAAAAAAGAATATAAGACGAAAGAAAAGCAATATGAATATACAAAGGATGAAGAAAGATTAAAAAAGAAGAAAAAAAGAAAAACAAGCATAAAGAATGAATGAACAAATTTAAAGAAAAAAAGAGAATTTTGAAATAAATGAAAACGGGCATAGAAATAAAGAAATTAAAGAACAATGAGAGTATGAAAGAAAGAAGTGCAAAAATAAAAAAGTAAAAAAAGATAAGAATGGAAATTGTAAACTTTTAAAAAATTAAATTAAAAGAATTTCAGAAAAGGAGAATATAAAATAGGAAGAATAAAAAAAATTAAAACAGAATAAATCAGATTTATTCCGTTTTCATATTTTTCAAATATCATGGTTCCATCCACCCGTTCAACTCTAATATTTAGAATACCCTCCTTCTTGCGTCTACTCTTTTTTTTTTTTTCTTTATTTTACATCTTTATTCCCTGCTAAAGCCATTCTAAACTCCATCCCTACTCTATAACCACCTCTTTATTATTCATTAGCTTTGTAGACGTGTGAAATTTCAATCATATTTAGCATTGGTGACCGGCTTCAGCGAAACAAGCCGGACTATAGCCGCAGGCTTAGAGTTTGAAATATAATTATACACGGGTAGCTGTGGTGCGCAAAGCGAGAAACGAAAGGAACGCTTGTGCGCAGCTAATTCGACTTATAATCAAGCCATAATGACATTCGTGGTATTAAGCATTTAGGAAGTAGCCATACCTTACGAATCTGAGATCAACCAAAAACAAGAAGAACATTTATGTCATAGTTTTTCAATGTTGATCTGCTGAATGGTCGCCCTGCGGCGGCTCTCCTTCTGCTACAGTGAAGCCACAGGAACGTGCGTCGGCTGCCGGTACTCGTCTCAGTGCTCATGCGCGATTCAAAGTAACATTCAATTTCAGTCCCCATGCTACTTTTCCCCTGCCCCTGCCTGATGGCTCAATAACGGTAAATACTTGATGCCAAAAGCGTACACACATATATTCACACACATATGTTTATAAGCGTGGAAGATAGAACAAAAGTGGGTGGAGAAAAAAGATCAGAAGTCCTTTGTATCTTTAGTTAAGCGTATTAGATTTGGTGTAAACGGTGACAACGGAACAAGGGACAAAAACACTTTTTTTTTTGCTTTTTTTATTGTTATATTTGTCTTTTTAGTTCGAATTTTATTTCTTATTTCTTTTTTTTCCGTCAGTGCTAGTTTTTCTTTTCCTTTCTCTTATTTTTCTTTCTTTCTGTCTTTCTTTCTTTCTTTCTATCATTTTTTTTCGTTCTGTTTTTATTCCTATCATTCACCCCAATTCTTTCTTTTTATTTTTTATTTGATTTAACTTTCATTTCTATTATCTTTTCATTCATTCATTCATTCATTCATTCATTCATTCATTCTTTCTTTCTTTCAAGTAATGTTTTTATTCCTTTCATTCACCCCATTTCTTTCTTTTTTTTATTCGATTTAACTTTCGTTTCTGTTATCTTTTCTTTCTTTCTTTCTTTTTTTCTTTCTTTCTTTCTTTCTTTCTTTCTTTCTTTCAAGTAATGTTTTTATTCCTATCATTCACCCCATTTCTTTCTTTCTATTTTTCTTTCGTTTTAACTTTTGTTTCTATCATCTTTTTTTCTTTTCTCTTTTCTTTCTTTCTTAAATTTTTTTATTTTTATTTTTTCTTTATTTCTATACGCATTATTTATTTTCAACATTCTCTTTACTGTTTCTTTATTTCTACCTATTTTTTTTTTGTTTCTTTATTCGTTTCTTTCTTATTTCACAATTAATTTCTAATTGTTCTTTTTATCTTTTTTTTTTTCCTATACCCACTTTTCATCTTTCTTTCTTTCTTTCTTCTCATTTCAACTCATTTTAGTCCTGAATCCAATATCTGATTTAGTTTAATGACGTACTTTTAAAGTTAAAGATTTCGCTTCAAATCATCACACATTCTTTTGTTGTCTTTAAAGCAAATCTTCTTTAGGCTCTTATCTTGATATCTGATATACAAATAAATATCTAAATTAGACAGCACTTTAAAAGCACTATCGATTCTCAACCGCGCGAATTATCCAAGCCTGCTAATAATTTATTTGGATATATTATGCTTGTCTATTAAAAAGAGAATAACACTCTTCACGCTTAATGAAGTCAGTCAAACTCTCGGACGATCTGCAATTCCCTAAAGTATATCAACAATCAAGATAACGTTATGGGACATTGTGGGTGGATCTTTATTCTCTTTGTTGTGAAGCAATATGTGGTATATAATAGACTATTCAATTTCCCATATCTGCTGATCGCTTCTTTTGTTCTTAAACAAATAAACTGACGGCAAATCTGCAAGACAATGCACTGACCCTCTTTAAATTTTACAAAAAAGATATTAAGGTACAGATCACAGGTGCCAAGGTGAATTAATGTTTGTGATGTGAAAACTAAACACCTAAAAAAAACCTTCCCAAGATTCCCGTCTTTATTTTCGTAAATGTCATTCTTTGTTCATCTTGCACTTTCTTGAACTTTTGGGACAAATAAAAGGAATCCGTTGGACTAAATATTTATCATTAAAATTTGTTCAGCTGTTTTTAACTTTCTGTTGTTTTCTATACTGTGTCTTTTAAGTAGAAGACACCTAACAAAAATGAGTTCAATAAATATTTTAATACTTTTGGAGGTGCCCGTGGTGTAATGGTTATCATCGTAGGAAATGGACACGACGGCACGAGTTCAAATACTGGACGAGACTGATTGCATTTCACATCGCACTAATGCCCTTGGTAAAGGTATGTATCCAATTATTCTCTCTCCAGCTATGGGTAAATAGTAGGGCAGACTAGGTTCTTCAGCCTCGGTTAGACAACTAGTCTAGGAGAAGGAAAACTCTGAATTCAAACCTATTAAACTTCGCTTAAAAAATGACCATGTGTCATATCCTGCCCGAGCGGAGGGGTTGGTAAATGAGATATGATAAATAATTTAAAACGTTTTAATCTCTACAAGTTATTATACAAATAAACGTAAATATTACGAAGTGGCGTTAAAACATTTAGAAGAGTATTTTCTGAATGGAATCAAAAAAGGATTATAATTCAATTACAGTTGGCCAAGTGGCTAGAGTGTTCGCCAATGGTCCGGGAGACCTAGGTTCAATCCAAGGTCGCATCATATCAAAGACTTTAAAAATGCTACTTGATACTTCCTTGCTTAACACTCAGCAATACGTATCAAGGGTCAAGTGGAGAAATCCAGGGAAAGGAGGAGCGCCCTCTTCGACACCTTGGTGTCGTAGCTGTTGAAAAGGTAGCCTTCTAGTCGTCCTCGACTACAGTCGCCAACTTTACTTTACAACTTTCAGTTAAAAAAAGAATTATCTATGAGAAAAAAGTACAATTTTAAAGGCAAGACATTCCGGGAAGAACAGATTTTCCAACATTCTAGCGTTTTTCAAATACCTATGGCAGCTTATACTGGGTTAATAATCAAATATCCTTCCCTTTTGCTGTCAAATTTTCCATTTTTGAGTATCTTTCCGTGACACATTTTCCAGAAAAAAACAACAAAATGACTAATTGAAAAATCTTAGCTTAAAACAATTAAATCACATAAATACGTTAATCAATATGAATGGTATTTGAATATACAGAAACAATTCTGTATAAAATCAATAGATTTTCTGAATTGTTCTTGGTATTTCTAGTCTTTTTCAATAATTAGATTTTGGAATAATTGATTATATATTTTCTCGTAAAATCTCGTTAAGTTGTTTGAGATTCACATTAGCTAAAAATATTTTCATCCTTACAGTTATTGCACACAGTATACTTACGTTTGTATTTTTTTTGTCTTGTAGTGAATCGAATCTCTTGTTTCATAATGTGATATAATTGCTGTTTTCCAAATACATGGAATCGTTTCCTATTCTATATATTTATTTTACAATTTACATATTGCATTGATAAATCTTTGATTTGATGAAAATATTTTAATATTCTAGGATGTATTTCATCGGGTCCAATACTGTTACTGACATCCAATTTGTATACTATTAGTTTTATTTCAGTTGCTCTTATGACGAGTCCATTCATGATTTTCCGTATCCTCCACGTAACGACTTTTCTGTTGTGGATCAAACTCCCCAAAAGAATGAAAAGAATGACAAAATCTTGCATCTACATCCACCAACTGTTTCAACGGATGTGTTTCTTAATTAATCTGATTTATCTTCTTTTTTTTTTACTTTTTGATTTAACTTATATTTAGATAAGTAAATAACTTACAATTGTATTTAACATATTTAACAGTTTTATTTCTGTCTCCGTTTTTTATTTACTTTCAATTTTTCATAATCATTTTGCTTATTTTTTAGATAGTTTTCTATACCTGGTATAATTCCAAATACATTTACAAACTTTATCATTATTTTACTCGTACGATTTAGCCGATTACTGTCCCAGAGGAATTTTTCTTATAGAGTTTTTAGTTTTGAGAATTTTCTTATAACTTCAGGAATATCTTTATCATTAATTTTATTTTTCTATTTAATTCTTCCAATAGTTATTGCTTTCAAAAGTGTTAGACTTAAAATCACACTCAGCATTGTCTCCCTTCTTTGACACGAACTCTTCAGTAAGTTTAGACCAGTACCGTTATTTCTATTGATATAATCAACATCACTTTGACTTCTCTTTCAATACATGCATGATCCAATTTACTTTGCGATGCTTTCAAATTTAACTCTTGCGTTAAAAATTCATTCACATGAAAAAAATTGATGTAAAATAGCTCTATCAAGTCTATTTCCCACTAGTTTATATCAACTATCATCTATAAACTAACACAGTTCCTTTTTTTTTTAACAAATCTAAATATTCGTTTTGTATTTGAAAATGTTGACTTTTTGAATATGCAGGAGACACAAGCAAACTATTTATCCAACTTACATTAGGTCAATTAAAATGTCCGACCATTATCGTATTTTCAGATTTATCTCATATAAAAAGTCGTTATTTGATCGCTCACGCAAAATTTAAATAAAAACAACTTCGCTATTAGAATCATTTATTCTTTAGACCAAACATTCATTATTTTTCGATCCGATTCAGTTTGGATATTTTAACTTTAAATAGCAACCCTCTTCTAAATTTTTTTTCTATTTTCTCATATTAATTTAAAACTTCTTATGGCTATTTCTGCTTCCTTTAAATTTTCCTCTGACAAATGTGTTTTTTGTATCACAAATTCTTTAATATTTGTAAGCAATTAATTTTAGTTCTAACATTTTGTTTCTCGACAAATTAGCTTTTCTTCTTTTTTCAAAACTCATTTAAATGTTCATTTACGCTGATAGTTTTCCCGTTGTTCGTGATCTCTTCAAAATTTTCTCTGTCTTACTTAATTGACGATTTTTCTTTTCTTTTTGTTTCAAATGTAAAAAAAAACTGAAAATATTCAGTGTATTATGATATAAATTGCTTTTGTAAGTTCTTGTACACCCACACATTTAGGGTACTATCATCTATCACAACATTCCCAATATATTTGATGTTTTTCTATTCTGGGTACCTCTTCATGCGGACAAAGTGTTTTAACTTATTTGGATTAGACGATCTTAAAGCCATTTTTATCTATTTCTATGAATAAAAATATGATCCTGCCTTCATAGCAAAAGGAAATTTCACGTTATATACATGCGATAATAAACAATAAAATCACTAGACAGAGGTTTCAAAAACACAGAAAAAAATAACGATTACTTTTTTCCTGTTGTTATTTTGATTGATTATATTAAGAGTTTTTCGAATGAATTTTTTGATTTTGTACGTTAAAGAAAAAATTGAAAAGAAAAGTTGAAGTTCAGAGCTTTTGAAAAACATGTCTGTTCCTTTTAATATCAAATGTTGGTTATAAAATGTTGAAATATGTTTTTTCATATCTAAGTCGGTTGGATGGTCGGGTTATTTGATATCAATATCACTATTTTTTGTTTGTTTGTGGGGATTTCCCGTAGCGTACTGGCTAATGTGGTTGACTGCGACATCAAAGTAAGTGAGTTCGAACTCAAATCATTTGACAACGTTCACTTTCTGTTTATACCCCTGAGAAGGGTGTATACCCCTTACCTCTTAACTGTAGGTTAGATAGTACCACTACTATTCTTCTAGAAGGCTAGAATTGGGATGAAATAACTCACGAAGGTCGATAAATAAAGTGGCCGAAGCATCTATTTTTATAAGCAGTTGTGGGGTTTGGTTGGTTTAGTTGGTTTGGTTGTTTGGGCTTTATGGCATATCAACCTTTGTAGGTTATTTAACGCCAAATCCATTTTTATGAAGATAGTTCTATTTCAAACAATTCAGTTTAGCATAAGTACGCAGTTTTATTGTGAAAAACATTTCTATTTCAAGCAATTCAGATTAGTCAAGGAGTTGTAATTCAGCTAATTCAGTTTAGTATAAGTACAGATTTTCTTTACACAGAGTTAAATGTATAAAAAGTTTGATATTAAACAATTCAGTTTAGTGTAAGTACAGTTTCAATGTCAAAAAACAGTCCCATTTAAAACAATTCAGTTTCGCATAAGTACGCAGTTTAAATCTAAGTACGGTTTAATCTTCAAAAACATTTCTATATCAAGCTATTCGGTTTAGTCAAACAGTTCTAATTCAAATAATTCCGTTTAGCATAAGTATGCAGTTAGTTCTATTTAACCCATAGATAGGACTCTATCAGGTGCTACCATTCCAGGCTAGAGTGAACCGGGGAGCAATGGCAATGAAGGGGTACTCCGCATTCCCCAAAGCTCCAGCATCACTGAAACCTCACCATCTGATTGTTTAGTGTCATATCCAGGACACTCATTGGGGGAGTCCTTATCCCTATGTAGATGAGCAGTCGGCGTATTCTACAGCCCCAGCCGACTGGGCAAGGGTTTCAAGTGACCGTTTCTATTAAATAGTAACGATCATTTCTTTAGACCGATATACACAGATATAGTTTTAAGTATTTCCATATGAGGAAAATAATTTTTCAAATATGTCTGTCTGTATTACGTCACTGTATCCGAGTGAATCTAAGAGTAAAGGCGAAGATGGTATCGCTCCACACTACCCAAAACTCCATAACCGAAGTCTTACTGTCGCAAGCCGTTTGTTGTTCTCCTCAGGACAGTTTATTGGAAAGTGTGGTTATTTCTACAGGTTGAAGACCCCCCACCGACAGTGCGCCAAATTTCAACTGATGTGAAAAATACGATGGTTAATGAAACGAAGAACAGTATAAATGAAAGAGAGAGCAATAAAGTTCTCAATAATAACAGTAATACAAATACATATACAAATACGAACAGGTTTATTAATTTCTCGCTTCAGTTCTTGGTGACACGAGGAGAGAGATACAATTCTTAAAAGTCTATGCTAACTATACTATGCTGCTCCCCTCCATGTGCTGCGCATCTTGTGATGTTCAAGATCTCTGCCGGTAGAGATCCGAAAACTCAAACGCACCCCTCAACGGTTGAAAACTCAACTGCTACCTTCAACGATAGAAAACTTAACTACTCTTTCAAAATCCTCATATTCTCAGGACCATCTCTTCTGAGCATGACGTCATTCACAATCCAGCCCCATTTCTGTCTGGAGTTTATTATGACATATGATGAGTGTTGTATCCTTTCTACACGAGCGTAAGACTGCACTATCTGACTATGCACCTGGACTAAGAGACCCGAGTCGTTCAAAACCTTACAAAACTAAATGATAAAATATAATTAACGAAAAATGATTAATATATAAAATCATTCCTTTATTATATATCAAATTGTCCTCAGAAATGATTGAATGACTATGACTTGATTTTATGTTTCTGAATTTTGTATGACTCTAATATATACACAAATATTTTTGCAAGTTCCTGTACGTGTTTTTACGTGTCTGCGCGACTGTTGTCATGATCTACAAGCAATCAACAGGGATCGATTGATTTTTTTTTTCATTTTCGGTTTGAGAATTTTTAGAATGAAACGAATGACATCTGCTTTCTTCTAATTAGGCACCGTGATTAGAAACTAAAGTAGATGTAAAAGAAAAAGAAATGAAACCAGATCGAGAAAAAACAAACTTACATAGCTAAGAAAAATTCTCTGGATAAAAATACTAAAATTCCAGTATTATCTTGGCAAGATACCAACAACTTAAATGCAAATGTGTTTTTACATGTTGGCTTACACATATACACAGAGAGATAGAGACAGAGAGAGAGACAGAGAGAGAGAGATAGTGAGAGACAGAGAGAGACAGAGACAGAGAGAGAGAGAGAGAGAGTGTGTGTGTGTGTGTGTGTGGAAGAAAGAGAACAATGTAAATCCATATATCAAAAGAGACAGAGACACATAGAAACACACAGATTACGTAAGATATACCAGACATATTTAAGTACATAAAATACTCACGTATACACTCAGGGACCATTGTAGTGCCTATATTATTTAATATATTCTATAACTTAAGTTATCACAAAATATCAAATTTCATGTTATTGCATGAGACTTTACAAATGTTGGATATAATTCAAAACTAGTTTATGGTTAGACACTTGATATTGGCCAAGTGAGTAGAATGTTCCTCAATGGCGGGGGAGACCGGGCTTCAATCCAAGGTCGAGTCATACCAAAGACTCAAAATATGTTACTTGATACCTTTTTGCTTAACACATGTTATTATAAATTAGGTATCAAGGGTAAATTGGAGGAATCCAGGGAAGAGACCTTGATATATTAGCTATTGAAAAGGGAGCTTTCTAGTCGCCCTCGACTCAGGTCACCAACTTTACTTACATATATATATATATATATTATCATCATCATCAAATCACACTGACATCTCAGTGTTCACTGACTTTCTTTCTTGCCATTCATCATTACCATCTAATTTTCTTGGGAGGTCTTATAGGCTACATCTGGTGTCCGTACAGAATAGATGTATGCAAGTCTTAACTAATTGGCCAACGCTGGCATGTCCATGAGTAGAAGTACATTGGAGCGCGTCGCTTTTGAGTTGTGAAAATAGATGTCATTGGTTTCATTCAAAAATTCTCAAACAGGATGGGACTTGCAAAAATATGTGTGTATATATAAGATTTATACAAAATCTAGCAACATAGAATTAATTCTTAATCTAGACATGTCTGGTTCGTCTTATTTGAATGGTTTGAGAGATGGGCGGCAGGTGGCCTTGTCGCTACCGCTTTGTGGGATAGCGCTAACAGGATTTATTCACAACGGCATGTAGCATTCTTATGTAGTTTCCATACAACAGATTCTCAATGACATTTTATGCTATCGAATTCCAATGACATTTTATGCTATCAGAATTCCATATGATCACTGTTTTATTTAGGTTCACTTAGACTTTAATGCCTCTTACTGCACACAATGCACTAGGGATGCTTGAAGGAGAAGCTGATGCATTTAGGAGAAGCAGCAGATCATCTGTATGCTCAGTGAGTCATTCTTGATTCTTCGAGCCTTTTTTTTTCATGTGAAACTATTTTCTTTTATTAGATTTATTGACGTTCAAATTAGGAAATTTAGGCAGATTATAGATAAATATAATAGATAAATATAATAGTAAATCTTCTTACCAATCTCCTGTGGCAATATCTAAGAAATTGGTTCCTGCATTAGGAGAACGATCTATTGCTTTCTCACTTTCGTAAAACATTATTATAGTGGTTACATTGTCTATGGAGAGACCATATGAAAGTAGAATTCGCTCCGTCTTTCCTCTATGTATGGAATCAAACCCGTAAACTGTCCCAGTTTGATGTCTAATCGTCCATTAATATGTTTTTGGATAGGTTTGTCTGTAATTTCTGGAAGATTCCCGAACGGACTTTTGAAATGTTCTTTCCACCCCTGGTGTCTTTCTTTTTGTCTGGCAGCTTTTAGTTATGCTCGCGAATTGCTCTTCCTTCCGCTGACTTCATTTACTTACTGTCATAGTACTGTCTATTTTCTACCGAGTTTCTGATTTTATTGACTTGGCCTTGAACGTATTCTAATTGTCCTTTTCGGTAGGTATTAATTCTCTCTGGACGTTCTTTAGATTTCATGCATTGGCATTTGTTGTGTTTTTATTTAGTAACGATGCTTTTCTCACATTATCTCCTTTTTTTTAAACTACCTGTAACTTTCATGGAACTCTACATTTGGGTCTTGGTTTGGTTGTTGTGCACTCTAGCACTGCTTCCATGTGGGCGCTAGTGAAGTTTCCATATGTCATTCGGCGTGAGTCTTACGGATGTGATCCGAAAAATATTAGATTTGTTTCTTACAGTTAACGTACATTGCTTATACCTCTATTGGTAAGTAAGGACCAGTAGTAGCATGTGTTTTTTTTCTCTTTGTTTCCTATTTCTACGTAGACTCAGGTGTATCTTTGCCAAGTCGATTTTGGGATCGGAATATAGTCCGATAAAAGAAAATTATGCCTCACAGTAAAAAGGTCTTTTTATTCAAAACTTGCCCCTGGGTATATAATCAAGCACTACAACCCCGATGGAAGAAGTGTGTGGAGTGCAAGGGCGACTATGTTACAAAAATCCCTCGTTTGATCGCATTCCACGTGTGTATCTTTATCAGCCTATTAACTTTTTCGTGGACATATATATATATATATATATATATATATATATATTGTGTAATGCAGTACCTTTGCTCGGGAAGATGAACTCAGCAGATTCAATGCAGTTGCAAGATAACATCAACAAAGTGATTTCACAGGAAAGAGAATATAATTTATTGCCTATGAATAAAGTGACCGACATTTCCGTTCACAGATAAGATCAACAACTTACCGGGAAAAAAAACGAAAGTATGTAAGTTCTGATAACCAGCCACAAAGAGAAAAATACGTGAGGCGAAGAGTATGTTCATACTTCCTCATGGTACTTGAAAAGACAATATAAGGTCTATAAATTTGGACTGAAGGCAGAGATCAAGTGGTAGCTCAAATGAAGGAAAGGGGTCCGCTGGTCTCTCAAGCGAAGGGGAGAGACCCACTGGTCACTCAAACAGACCTGTCAGCTCCTCATACGTGTTCTCTGGACGCCGCACTACTTCACAAAAGGGTCAAGAAAGATATATGAGAGAAGAAAGATATGTGCGAACTCTCTTTGACTGTATTCCTACTACACACAATCGTTGCCGTCGAAGAATAAAAATATAAATTATATTTTTATATACCTGCGAGATTTTCGTTGTTTGTCAAGCGGTACAATATGTGACATGTACGATTTGGTGCCTGTGGCAGCCGAGATTCTGCAAGGACGCATAACGAACCTGGTTACTATCAACGACAGTACTGGATGATCTTGGCATCACAACACGACAGCAACGAAAGAAAGGGAGAGGAACAGAATGGGACGTCGTGCACGAAAGAAGAGCCCTAGCACACCTATGTGCAATTGACCAAATACAAATGAAAAGAAGAAATAAAAGGGAAAAAAAGAATAAAAGAAACGATGTAAATGAAAACGTGTGTGGAAAGACATGTCAACCAAACAAAAAAAAATCCTTACGCACGAAAAGACATTTTTTTGTGTGTGTTAACAAAAAACACCCCCCCCCAAAAAAAAAACAACAAAAAACAACTGTGCTACCACGGCCGAAGGAGAAAACAACGGAAAGTAAAGAACTCAACTCCAAAGACAAAAAAAAAAAAAAAATGCGGCACCCCAACCAAGAAGAGCGAAAAGAAGAACACCAAATATTGAAAGACAAGCAACAGGTTAGAAAGAGGAAAAAAATGTTCGACACAGGGCCCCAGAACGAAGAAGAAACAATTAGAACAAAAGTATGGAGAAGAAGGCATGAAAAGAAAAAAAAGGTACATTGCTCATTGTAAAAATTTTATGTCTTTCTCTGTCGTTTTTATGTCGGGTGTTTTGTGCCCGGCAGAATTTATCTAATTAAGAAAAAAAAAATGGAAAGCTATGATAAGGCTCGTAAATTTGATTTTACATGTTGATACAGATTACTGCTATGTTGAGAATAGTGAATCATGAGAAAAAAGAAAGAAGAAAGGAAGAACCGAGTGAAAAGAAGGGGCACACAAGTTGTCAATAGTCATTACAAAACCCGCATTGTGGTAGTATTTTTGGGGTAGCATACATATAACTTTGTTTTTATGAATGAAATCTAGAGTAATTCGGAAATGCTCATCGTAAAGCGTAATAATTCTATATTGGGATATTTTTTTTCTGTGTGTCTTTCGATTCCGAACTCCGGAAGGATCCGGGCATCTACGATATGTTGTCGGGGGAATGCTCAAATACCTTTGGATCCGTAGTTAGGTCTGTGGGACGGGTTCGAAGTTGGAAAAGTTGTAAATATTGGAAGCGTTCTGTGAAGTCCCCAAAGAACGGGGTCGATATTTTGGTTACTCTTAGAAGCCATGCCAGGTTTTGTGAAGGTTTCCCCCCAAGAGAGGGTTCGAGAAATTTGAGGTATTGGTTAGTGGCCAAGCCAGAGTTTTGTGAATTCTCCTTAGAATGGGTTTGAGATTTTATTTGAGGTAATGATTAGTGGCCAGACCAGGTTGGGAAGGTTCGAGGATTTGGGGGTTTGGTAAGAGGTTAGACCATTGTGTTGAAGAGGATATTTTGAAAAAGTGGACTGGAAATTAGTGAATATGTGTACAAAATATTGATGTGTCTCGTGAGGTGCACCGGAAAAAATTATGGACTCGGTTTTGAATCGCGCCCGAGGGAGAAATATAGTTGACCAAATAGATGAATAAATAAAGTACTCTCATTAACTGTTCAAAAAGAGAAAGAAAATAAACCGAGGGGTAGTGGAAAAAGCAGTGGACAGAGTAAAAGATTTGGGTTGCTTACAAAAAGAACCCTCAGTATATTTTATCTCACCTTCAGAAGTAAGAAAGAAACTAGTGCTGTGTTGTGATGGTCGTAATAAGTAAAAACAAATAAGTGATGGTTGCTTACGAGCCTTGCTTTTGTAGAGATACTTGCTGAAAGAAAAAGAAAAAAAACACTCCTTAGCTACTAAAGAGATGGGAGATAGACCGATTAACGGTGAATTGCTTGAAAGAGGGAAGGTAAACATCCTGCAGGCGCACAAATAAGCTTGCCATAATTAAAGGGTGCTGTGGGAACGGAGAGCCTTCAGCGCCCAAATATCTCCGGGTTGGACAATAAGAGGCTTTTTGAGGGGGTATACCCAGACTTAGAGAAAGGCAATGGTCCTATAGATAATGGAGTAGAGAATTTGGAGCAGCCTAGAAAATTACGACTCATGTTGTTTTTTGATTCCCAAAGGTTGAAAAAAGTTACAATCAGTAAAATTTGACAAGTTGTAGGTGGGCACAAGTCTCATGAGTCCATTTTAGGGTGAAATAGTTGAGTGGGTGGAGAATTTATAGGTGATATGACTAATCCTCCAAGAAGGCCGCAAGCCCAGGTAATTTTTTTCTTTTATGTTTCTTTTGTTTTCTCGGTCAGACTCTGAAGGACATGCACTGCAGATAATGACAGTTTTTCGGTGTTAAAACATAATGTATTTGGAAATTAAGATGTTACATATGCGACTTTAAACTTGAGCAGAGAAACGCATGGTGTGAATCGAATGTCATTTACCCGATGTCAGTTTGAAAATTGGGGCGTGATTACCGCCTACGATTGTATGGTTGTGCATCGAGATGTTTACTGGAATGAGGGAGAAAAGAAGAAAAGGAGAAGAGAAAGAAAAATAAAAAAGGACTTTTTTAACGCTGTAAACCTTCTTCTGATGTGAAAAAAAAAGATAACTATTCGTTGAGGACATTACAAGAAGGATATAACGGGCATGAACATTGTTGGGGTTCCCAAAATTAAAGAATTTTTTGTTGTTGTTACATATATGTGTGTACGTGATTTTGTTATTTTGTTCTTACTTTTGTAAACCTTGTTGTACAATTGCTTCGATTGTGTGGAGTAGCGAAAGTGGGGAGAGATGCACTTAAAATCTTCACATGTGAACATTTTCAAAAATAAGATGGCGAGGAATGTAATAAACTAGCTTAGCTAGCGACGATGATCTTAGCAGATTCAATGCAGTCGCACGATAACATCAAGAAAGTGGTTTCACTGGAAAGAGAATAAAATTTATTTCCTATGGATAGAGAGACAGATATTTCCGTTCACAGAGAAGATCAACAACTTACCGGAAAAAAACGGAAGTATGTAAATTATGATCACCTGCCATAAACAAAAAAGTACGTGAGGCGAAGAGTATGTTGATACTCCCGCATGTGACTTGAAAAAAAAATATAAGGTCTGTAAATTTGGACTGACTGCAGAGATCAAGTGGTCGCTCAAACGAAGGGATGTCTGCTGGTCTCCCAAGCGGAGGGGAGAGACCCGCTAGTCACTCAAGCAAACCTCTCAGCTCCCTGTGTGTGTTCTCCGGCCGTTCGCACCACTTCACAAAAAGGTCCCCACCACACAAGTAAGATATGTGCGAACTCTCCCTGACCGTATTCGTACAACAGACAATCGTCGCCGTCGAAGAATAAAATTATAAATTATATTTTTATATATCTGCGAGTTTTTCGTTGTTTGTCCAGCGGGGCGATATGCGACATATAGTGCATATCAGAAAAGTGCATAAAAAGAGCTTGAAATATTACAATTGTCCAGTCGGCTGTAACCGTAGAATACACTGACTGCATCTCTGTAGAGAGGTAAGATCCCCCAACGTCTGTCCTGGATATGTCACTGAACAATCAGATGGTGAGGTTCCAGTAATGCTAGCGCATAGGGGAATGCGGGGTATCCCTTCATTGCCACCGCTCTCAGGTCCACTTTAGTCCGGAGTGGAAGCCCCTAATGGGTCAAATAGAACTAAACTGTGTTGGTTAAGAGGGGACTGTTTTTGCATTGAAACTGTGTATTTGTGCTAAATTGATTTGCTTGAAATAGAACTGTTTTTTGAAATTTAAGCCGCATACTTATGCTAAAGTGATTTAAAAAAAATGTAACTGTTTTTTTATGCTAACCTGAGTTGTTTGAAATTGAACTATTTTGAGATTTAGACTTGTGTAAAGAAAAACTATACTTATTCTAAACTGAATTGGTTGAAATAGAAATATTTTTGACATTTAAACTGTGTGCCTATGCAAAACTGAATTGTTTGAAATAGAAATGTTTATTTATATAAAAATGGATTTGGCATTATATAACCAACAAAGGTTGATATATATACCCCCCCCCCAAAAAAAACATACTATTACAGTTTATGTTTTGGTTCAGCTTCTTAGTCTAATGATAAATCAACCATCGTCGATTATTCAATGCCAAAGCCATATTTGTAGAACAGCAGTGGTAATATTTAACCCTTTTGGGGGATATGGGGTTGATTCCTTTCCCTAGTGGTATTAAAATATCTCCCCTGCCGTTCCTTTCGCTCGCCGGCGGCTCTTCCTTCTATCCATTGACAGTTCCGCTTGGCTGGTTATTTCACCGGACGGCAGGGTTGATCTGCTTATTCGCCCACGTTCTTTTTTTAATTGGAAAACCACATCACCAATCGAAGAATGGACGGATAAGACCGCACATTTACGAAAGAAAAAATCGAAACACAGGACGTGGATTTGTAACAAAACCCTATTTTGTTAACTGTAAAAGTCTCTGAAATAGTACGTGAATTCCCCCTTCCTGGCGTTTAATTAATTACATGACACAAAGGCCAAGTCAAATTTATAATCAGTGAGTTTATCTGTCGGCATTTGGAATCAGGGATAAGGCCCCTCATATATCATATTACGTTTAGGCTTCTCTCTGCTTATCTGCCTTCTGTAATTTTGTTCACGGTGATCTCATAGTATTGCATTGTTATTTATTATCTGCTTTCGGGAGTCTGGTACAAGGCGATCTCAAATTATTGTATTATGATAGTTTTTCTTTACTTTCGGGAGTCTGGTACAAGGTCAGGGTTCAGAGTGACGTGGATTCTTTTAGCCGCTTCCCGCCGGTTGCTCAGTGAGTTAATCTCTCGGTTTATAAGTGATTTCTGTTCCTTGGTAGCGTGGTAGTTTGGGGCTATTGATAATTTCAATTACGTCCTAATTTGAATTTCACTTATTAATTCCCCTTCGCTCAACCTCCACTCTCAGCCTTCGGTTTCCTCTTATCTTCACGTAAAGGGGCTGGTATTTCCTCTTACTACCTTAATATTTTCGCTGGTACCATTCCTCATTATAGGCGGTTACTTCTGTCTCTAGATAAGCACGTTAGATATACCTTTCATTCACAAACTGTTACAGAATAAGATGTTACTTTTCAACGCACTTCGAATTTTGAAAAATATAAGAAAAAATTTATATTTTCACAGCCGGCAATCGTACTTAATTCACTTACCTGTCATCATGGTTAGGTTTTGACCTCTCAATGAACCATCGCCTCGACTCAATGAAATCGTACCAGTCAACTATTTGCTTTTCCTAAACAAAATTTCTCTTGTCAACTCCTTGGTTTAGAAAAAATAATCTACAAATCTTTTTTGATTTTCCCTCAGCCAATTATGATATTATATTTTCTTCTCATTTTTGTAATACTGCTTTCCTCTTTTAAGATCCATTTTGACAAATTCCTCATTTTTAGTAATGTACTAATTTATTCTTCTAAAATCTATTTCAACTGATTCCGTTTATTGATTCCCTTTTCTGGTTAATAAATTTACCTGGGCTAGGTCCTTTCTTGGCGTCACTGAAATGGAAAAAATAGATAAATAGAAAATAAAGTAAATAAATAAAAGCCGAAAGTCTTTCAACAGCTAGCTCAAGGTACTTGTAATTGAAAATGTCTACGAAAAAACTGGGAGTTCTAAATCTCCTGTGCAGGTGTGGAATCACTGGAAACGTATATGTTTCTCCCTGCAACATGAAAAGCGTAAGGGGAAGACTCGTTTTTGAAAAGGAGAATTAAAACGAACGGTGAAGAGGTGAGTCGGGCCAAAGTTTTATTCCAAGAGGAGCAACGACCTTTTAATAGAAAATGTTAACCAGTCTTTCTCCCTCTTATAGACAACTCACGGTAGCGAATCAGCTATAAAACCAAAAGAAAGATGCTAAAGTGCCCGTGTTGTTTTTTTACATCACATTTCGCCTCTCCAACATATGCTTGAGTGACCACGTGGCATGCCTCTACCTGCTAGCAACTTATACTTATGCCTACGCTACATAATAACAAGACTGGATTTCAGACTTGCTTATTATGTTGAAACAATCAAATATGTTAGCCACTACACTACCAGGACTCCCTCTTATGATATTTAATGACTAACTAAACAAAATATTTGGAAAGGATTTTCAGTGCTTGATTAATTTGATCTTCAACTTCCTAAAATGTGTATTATTCTTAAATAATGCTATTGAGTGTTATCAAACTGATGGTTCAATCTAAGTCTTGGGCATTGTGATATTTTGTAAACTACGTTTTAAAGGTACAATGATTTGCAGTATTTGTAGAAAAAACAGCAGACATATCCCTTTTTTAGCATTTGAGTTGCAATTTTCCCTTAATTAGGATAAAAAGGAATATGCTGAAATGTTTCGTCATTGGACCTAAGACAAATGTTAATTTTACTTTGGTTTTAAAACGCAGACCTTTTATATATATATATATAAAGAGAGAGAGAGAGAGAGAGAGAGAGAGAAGTAAAGTTGACCCCCGTAGTCGAGGGCGACACGAAGATTGTCTTTTCAAGGCTAATACACCGAATTCAAGGATAGGGCGCTACTCCTTTCCGGGATTGCTCCACTTTACCCTGGATACGTACCTTATAATGCTGAATGTTAGGCAAGGTGGCATCCAGTACCATCTTTTGTATCTTTTGTATGACTTTCCCTAGGATTGAACCCCGGTTTCCTGGGCTATTGGCGTACACTCTACCCACTAAATCCATGGGACGGTATGTATACACACACACACACACACACACACACACATATATATATATATATATATATATATAAGTGAGAAGTGTGATCAATGTATAATTATAAATTTAGAATTATTAATTTAAAAGGTAGCAAATGAAAAGATCACGCCAAATCTCTGTAACAGGGTTTACATAGATAAAAAACTGAAACCACACGTTGTAACAGATAGTTTTTTTGTTTTGGCGATCATGTGGTAATATATTGGAATATTATGAGAGAGTGTCCCATTATATATATATATATATATATATATATATATATATATATATATTCCGTTGATTCTCTCTTGTTATCTGTCTCTGATATCCATATCTCCAGACAGGTTTTCTAGATGACATCCAGTGTTCATACGGGGCTGTTTTTGCTGGTCGGCCAAGACTGGAGTGTCTGTTGAATTTCTCTGGAAGATTTGTTCATCAATAGCTCGTAGCATTCTTATGTAGTTCTCATGTCTTTCTCAAGGTAATCACTGATTCCATTTACAACAACGATAGCCGTTGTGGTTAATATGTAGGAATTGTTTTTGCGTATGAGTTTGTGTACGTATGTGTGAGTCCACATCTATGTTCTTTTTGTGAAGTATATAAATATTTACTTTACTAATATATTCTTTTCAAATAAACCAGTTCCTACTAATTTCTTTTTCCTTTCGAACTTGATGAAACAGGTGATTGGGAAGAAAAACATTTGATCAAATTGCAAATTACTTAGGTTGACACATTGGCATAGATAAACAAGTACACATCCGTGTGCTTTCAAATTTGGAATGTTTAAATGTAAGTTTCTCTTATTTTCGAATGATAGAATCTTTCAAATAATATTATTTTAAATGTTATAAAAGCATGTCAGCAAGACATTATACAAAGAAAAAAAAATCGTACTGATTTAATAAAAAATCGAAACTCCAGAGATTTTGAGATTTCGTTCAGCTTCAAGAGAGAAAAATATCTGAGATCAACAAACATTTTTACCTATGATTGCAAACTTTTCATGATAAATATGACAGAAAAATTAAGTTATTGATTTTATTTCAGCAAATCTCTTTGTTTAAATCTACATGTACCTGTTTACATGTACGCATATGTGATTTGTATATATATATATATATATATATATATATATATATATATATGTGTGTGTGTGTGTGTGTGTGTGTGTGTGTGTGTGTGTGTGTGTGTACGTTGTAATTGTAGATATATCGGTT
Source organism: Sepioteuthis lessoniana (assembly GCA_963585895.1). Lineage (NCBI taxonomy): Eukaryota > Metazoa > Mollusca > Cephalopoda > Myopsida > Loliginidae > Sepioteuthis > Sepioteuthis lessoniana. The sequence continues at coordinate 73,442,905 of OY757911.1, read as the reverse complement.
TGATAAATGATGTGACAACCTTTCATGTTCGTGTTTGGTCTAATATATTCGATGTTTATAAACACTTGTGTACGCACAAGCGGTTTAAAGAATGGCATTAAAAAATCCGGTGAAATATCTTTTCTGTTAAATGTCAACAGTCGTCAGAAAAACAAGAGAAAGTCGTAGACAATAAAAAAGAAATACACAAAAAAATCAATATCGCATGACTATAAAGTGAAGAAGACCACAACAAATGGCAAAACAAGTGATAAGGGAAGGCTGGATAAAAAATGGCAAAGAAGAAGAAGAAGAAGAAGAAGAAGAAGAAGAAGAAGAAGAAGAAGAAGAAGAAGGATGATGATGATGATGATGCCAAAACATGGGTAAAGGAAGAAAACGGTGAAAGATATTATAACAAGATGAAAAAAATCAAGAAAAAAGTGAAGATCTTAAATGAAGAATAAAGAAGGAAGAAAATCACAATATTTAGAAATAAGAAATATACAAAAAGGTAATATTGAGAAAACCTAAGAGGAAAACTGAGTTGGGAAAAAGGATGAAAGAAAAAATGTAAAAAGTTGAATGTGATAAGACAAGAGGACAAAGAAAGGAAGAAAACAAAAAACAAAAAATGTTAAAACAAAGAGAAGCAAAGAAAAATATGAGTGCGGAAAGAACATCAATAGAAGAAAAAAAGAAAAGAAAAAAGTAAACTTTATTCCTGACGGCCATGACACAAACCTTCATCTGCTGATTGTGCTTACAGTCGACGGGCTGAAAAATCTACAAAAGACTTCCTACAATATGACTTTAGGAAGAACCATTCTGACACATATTTTTTTTTTACCTTTTCTCCATACTCGGAGATGTTGATTCAACTTACAATTTATGGCTGCCAGAAAACGAAATCATATATATTTTTTGTTGATACTTTTTTTAATAACCCCTATATTGAGTGTATATGCATATAAGAGACGTGTGATGGTTATTAGGGCGTGCTACCGAGCCAAACATACTACATTTGTACGCTTATAACGTGAAATATTCTCTAGGATCTTATCTTTCTAAGTAAATATTTGTAGCGTGAAAATTATTCATAAGATGAAAGAGAGGTTAACTGACACCGATACATTTATTTCAGAAGGAATTTGTACCTAAAACTGCTCATTTTGAAAGAAAAATAAATGTAATGTACAATGATGAAATCTTGCTTATCTATGAGTCGTTATTTTTAACACCCTCGCATTATCAAATATTAATTCTGTGCTAGATCATACAATTCTTTGTAGAATACGCCGACTGCACCTCTGTAGAGGGGTAAGATCCCCCACCAATGAGTGACCTGGATATGACTCTAAACAATCTGATGGTAAGGTTCCGGTAATGTTTCATTGCCATTGCTCTCAGGTCCACTCTAGCCTGGAATGGTAGCACCTGACAGGGCCCTATCCATAGGTTAAATAGAACTAATTGCATACTTATGCAAAACTGAATTGTTTGAATTAGAACGGTTTGAGTAAACTGAATTGCTTGAAATAGAAATTTTTTGACAAATAAATTGTCTACTTACATTTAAATTGTGTGCTTATGCTAAACTGAATTCTTTGAAATGGAACTGTTTTTGACATTGAACTGTACTTACACTAAACTGATTTGTTTAATATAGAACTATTTCGACATTTACCAGTGGGTAAACAAAATGTGTACTCATACTAACCTGCATTAGCTGAATTAGATCTGTTTGAGTAAACTGATTAGCTTGAAATAGAATTTCTTTGACAAGTAAACTGTGTACTCATGCTAAACTGAATTGTTTGAAACAGAACTGATTATTTGCATGAAAATGAATTTGGCGTTGAATAACCGACAAAGGTTGATATGCCATAAAATCAAACCAACCAACCAACCAACATACAACTGTATTGTGGGCAGTGCCGGTCAAAGAAATCTACTCAGGAGGTGTAAAAATTGCATTTCTATTTTGATAGACAATTATATTAGTGGTTGTGTTTAATATTCAATATGGAGAGGATGATGAGATACAAGGCAGATAAAAAAAATATAAACTGTTAGATATAAGTTTATTCCGGGGTCAACGATCATTTAGCCCACCATTATATCTACCAAAACCTTGATAAATAACTAAATTAGGATAAATATACTCTTATATAAAACTGGGAGTGATCCTATTTACCCAACCCCTCCGCTCGGGCAGGATATGACACAAGGTCAATTTTTAAGCGGAGTTTGACAGGTTTGAATTCAGTGTTTTCCTTCTCCTAGACTAGTTGCCTCACCAAGGCTGAAGAACCTAGTCTGTCCTACTATTTAACCATAGCTGGAGGGAGAATACTAGGATTCATACCTTTCCCAAGGGTATTAGTGCTATGTGAAATGCAATCAGTCTCGTCCAGGACTTGAACTCGAGTCACCGTGTCCAATTCCTGCGACGATAACAATTACACCACGGGCACCTCATAAAACTGGGAGTGATGGATTTCAGCTTTATCAAATAATACACCGAAAAGAAATAAATTCTATTGTAGAACCTACAGCTTCCGTAACTTTCAGTGATGTTTTTAACGCTTATTATTGAAGCTTAGGGATTAAGATTCCCTATTATAAAAAGCTACAGGCTTCACATGCATACCTTGATAAAATGTGATTGTTAAAAAATGATTTCCTATATATATATATATATATATATATATATATATATATATATATATATATTGCCTGAGATTGCCTTTCCGTGGAGCATTGGATAGCAATTTCAATAGTTCTTCCAGATAATTAGCTGAATTGTGCACTCTGATCAGCAAGATGACTCTTTACTCTATTCTGTCCTAAGGATAAAAATAAATCAGTTTTTTATTTCAAAGTACTGAGCAATTTTGAGTACACCTCTAATTTTCGAAAGAACCTTGTTAAAATGATTGCAAAGTACTTCACTATCTTTATTTCAGCTTACATATTGGATAGGACCTCGTCAAAATGATGGCAACATACGTTGCTATCTTGATTCCTGCTTATATCTTCGATTGAACCTCGATATAATGATTGCAAAGTACTTTGCTATCTTGATTTCAGCTTTTATCTTCGGTAAAGCCTGGCTAGATATGGATTATATTTGAATTTCAGAGATGAGATATGTTGTATTTCGATCGTTAATTAATTAATATTACACCAGTAATCTATATTTTTTACCTTCATATGTAATCGAGGAACCTAAACCTTGAAACTTACTATGAGCATAGAATACTAATCTCGGTTTTCTCAAAATATGGATTACAATAATTTTTTCTCTATTTCTTTTTTTTTTATTTCTAGGCTAAAAAAGACATGAAAATTGGCAAGAGAAATATATTTCTACTTTTTTAAAATCATTTTTCCATGCGTTTGAATTTTATATGTACCTTTAAGAAAAGCCTTGCAAGCCATTTTTTACAAGATAACTCCAGCTATAGTCAAAAAGCTAAACAAATATTTTTACTCTTGCCGTTTAAAAAGATCCACAGTCTAAGCATTTAACAATCAGTTTTCCTACAACATATTGAATGGAAATGATATCTAGTTTCCTCCACAACAATATTGATGAAAACTTTTCTAACTTATCTAAAACTCACGAAGAGCATACATGGTTTTGTCATGTCATGTTCATCTTCTGGACGATAATTTATAGAAGTCGAAGCCCCTCCACTAAAAGCTCAAAAACAGCTGTAACAGGTTGAGTTCTGCCAATCTTGATACCGAGATTAGATACCAGCGAGACTTTAAACAATTCTATCTTAAGTGCAATCATGTTTGCCTGGACACCGTCTTTAGCTGTCCAAAACTGAAGGTTGCAGCATCTCTTTAGTGGGTTCAATATTTGGTACAATGGACACCTTCTGTTGTTCGAATAAAAGTAAGGGCCTATTTCTTTCATAAGGAATACAAAACTTTTGTGTTCTTGCATTTCTGTTTGGGTAAAATTGACAACTTTATGTCTTTGGACATTGTGAATGAACGATTTATTTTGATGTTTCTTGTTGATACTGCCACAGTCTATGATAGAATCTTTTACTGCAAATACAATCTCGTGACTTAACTGGATAAAAATGAGATGAGTGTATTAATTTCTTTTAATACTAAAAAATTGAAACAAGAGATATAAAACAACGAGGAAGTGCCCGTGGTGTAATGGTTATCGTCGTAGAAATTGGACTCGAGTTCAAATCCTGGACGAGACTGATTGCATTTCACATAGCACTAATACTCTTGGGAAAGGTATAAATCCAATTATTCTCCCTCCAGCTATGGGTAAATAGAAGGGCAGACTAGGTTCCTCAGCCTTGGTGAGGCAACTAGTCTAGGAGAAGGAAAACTCTGAATTCAAACCTGTTCAACTTCGCTTAAAAATTGACCTTGTGTCATTTCCTGCCCGAGCGGAGGGGTTGGGTAAATATGATAAAACAACGAGATTTAATTTGATCTCACAACGAAAAAGAATTGAGTGGTTATTGAAATGGTGCCACTTTCTAAGAACTCAAGAAAATCGTTTCTTCTCCTCCCCTACGAGATCCACTGTGGTTAACTAATATCCATCACCGAAAGTACCTTCACTGTCGGAACTGGAGCTTATATCATTGGAAGAAGCTCACTTGATCTGATGAGCCTCTATTTTTTTTATTATATTGACGGCAGGGTGTATGGGAGACACACTTCCCAGTAGGAAGACCAGTTGTTAAAATAGTTCTATTATTCATTAGAAGAGTACTTCGTTACCCAACCATAGCAAAGGTCTTTTAAGATTACAATGGCATTATTCAACAGTTCTATGAAACCAGAAAAACAAAAGAAAATATATAAGATTATTGTGTTTAAACGTTGTAAGAATCTATTTATCTATCTATCAATCATCATCAATTCGTGCTGCCAACACGGATTTCTCTGATTCTCTTTTGCCATTCTTGCTAATCATACATTGCTCCCGAAAGGTCTTCTAGACAGTATCCCGTGTCAGTACAAAGGTGTTATAAATATGTTCTTCTTAGTCAGCCAACACTGGCACGTCCATGTGGGAAGGTCCATTGGAAAACGTCACTAATGAGTTCATCCTTGATTCTTCAGCAGGATGGATGAGAATATATATCTATATCTATATCAATATATATATATATATATGTATATTTATATATATATGTATATGTATATATATATATATATATATATATATATATATATATATATATATATGTGTATGTATGTATGTATGTTATATGTAAGCAAAATGGAAATATACTGTATAACAAGAAAAATCAATTAAAAATATCAAGAAAAAATATTTTATGATAGAAAGCGTCCAAAATCTGAAGAGAAAGATTGTTGCCTAAATGTAATCATATATATATATATATATATATATACATATATAAAGCCTGGCGAGGTATAACAGGATCTTTTTAATGATAGGAACCTTCCGACTCTCACTGATTGCGACCCTCTTGGTGTGTAACAAATATTGTCGAGACCCGTAGCAATTCAGATGAGAGTACACTTTAGGAATCACTCAATAAACTTGATTCTGCTCCTTTTACGAGGGGGTGACTCAATTTTCTATCAGCATGCATATTTGTAAAGGTAAACGTTTTTCATGCACAGTCAACTAGTGAAAGTGGAAAATCCTGAGTTCATATTTTAATTTACTCCGGATTAAATATACTGTTAATGTAATCGAAAATGAGGTAAATGATCACTTATACAGATAAACAGAATGCACAGATTCTAAAATAAACAATATATCTCCCGTAGATAATTCCCTTTGGCATACTGTGTTGAATTTAAAAATCGGTATAGTCTTTCAAGTTTATACAATTTTATTTTCTATCAGGATATAACCTTCAAAATCTTATCTTTCCCACACTTTTATGATAATATGTAGATAAGCAAGTATCAATATATTTATCCCTCTGCATTAATATATATATATATATATATATATATATATATATATATATATATATATGAAAAGCATGATATAATTGGAAATATCAATGGATAAAAAGAATACCTTTTTGAAAAGAAGCAAAAGAAAAACACTCTCATAAAATGGAAAATAAACGTATTTCTGAATGGTCTGAAGGATAAAAACACAAATACAATAATCTGACGTGAGAAAAAAACTTTTTTTATTTAAAAACCTACATATACAATCTCTTTCTAATGCATAAAAATTCACTGTTCGATGGGTAACATAGTTGCATAATTCTTGACTGAAACTTGGTTTCAAAAGGAAAAAACGAACTTGGATTCAAATTTCTATGGCAGATATACCCTTTATATATATATATATATATATATATATATATATATATATATATATATATATATACCTTTGACACTTTCCTATATATATGTATGTAGGTGTTCTTTGTTAATGCATGTTTGGTTGATCTTTCAAAAGTTTTTCTTGTTTATGAAGACGGGTGTATAAATCCGGATCAAACAAATGTAAAAATCGTCTGAATAATACAAATGCTTTTGGCTGTGTGTCTTGCTATTCTCACAAATGACACATTTTTTATGGGATTCAAACAAGATTAAATATCAGTCTGTCAAAAGCAATTTTCGTAAATGCTTTAAACTGGCTGGAACACATTTTTTCTACTATTCAAACGAAGTTTACATTGGCATTTGGTACATTACTCCTGTCTCCGTTTCTATCTGTCTGTTTGTCTGTCTGTTTTTCTGTCTCTATCTCTCTGTCTCTCTCTCTCTTATATATATATATATATATATATATATATATATATATATATATGTGTGTGTGTGTGTGTGTGTGTTAGATCTATCGGATATACTGGTCTTATGAATTAGAACAAGGGGGAAATCTGGTGTTTTTGTCAACTTTCTTGGTGGTGTTAAGAATGCACTACATTTGTGAAAATGTTGTGGTTATATATATATATATATATATACAGAGAGAGAGAGAGAGATAGAGAGAGAGAGAGAGAGAGGAAAAAACAACTTTTTCAGAGGAAGATTTTATTTGTGGAAATATCAGGCAATGTTAAACGTTTTGGTTAATAAATTTCTATTGATTTGTGTAAGTTATTTATCCATTAATAACTTGCACACATGGATGAAAGTCTAAAAATTAAAACGTTGAGCGTTGGCAAATATTTCTACGTGTAAAATCATCTTCTGTCTTTTGTCATCGGTTTAAATTTTCATAGAACCGGATTTATTTACAGTTTTTCTCACACACACACACACACACACACACACACACACACACACACACACACATACATATATATATATATATATATATATATATATATAGTCTTCAGAAGCAGATAGAACATTTCAAGTATCAGTTTGGAAATCTTCCTGAAATCAGAGACAATTTATCTGGTCAAATTTTCATGACCAATTAGATATTAAACATGGGCAGTTTATAAGAGGTGAACCCCACTCATCTCTGAGCGTAATAAAAAGTAGAAAAATGCAGGCATTGATCAAATACCACCTAAAGTATGGATGAGAAAAATTTGATGTCATACTTCTTCGATTAATTGATGCTGTCTATTAACAAAATACAATAATGAAACGAACGAAAGGCAGCATGTCCACTTCCCAGAAAAGCAATATCAGAATCCCTGATAACCACAAATGTATAACAATCATAAATATAGCTGCTAAGGTCTATAATTCCCAGCTTCTTAATTATCCGCAACCAGAAATTGAGAATGTTCTTAGGAAGAATAAGAACGGTTTTCTGCGGAATCCATCCACAGCTTCTCAAATTCGTTGAATCATTGAAAGAATATTTGCAAAATATCTCGAGGCAGCACGTTCGTCTGTAAATATCTTCTTGGTATTTAATTCTATACACAGAGGAACGATGAAGCAAATACTTCAAACAAACGGTTTGCAAACGAAATATGGCATTAATGATGCTCTATAAAGTCACTTAGGACATGGTTCACTCATCTGAAGACAACACTGACGACTTTGTCATTGTCAATGAAGTTTTTCAAGGAGATATATTCGCACCATTTCTAAATATAATCTGCCTTAATTACGTACTACGAACGTCAATAGATCTAATGAAAGAAAATGGTCACTAAAAAGACATGAAGCAAATGTTATTCCGCGGCAACTATAATAACGTTTCAAAAACACCTACTGATGCCAAATTTATGTTGCAGTGGTCGAAGTTGGAAACAAGAGGCATTGTTCTGTACGTAAACTTGTATAAAACAGATTTCATGTCTTTTAATCAAGATGGCACCTTCATATCAGTAAATGGCAAGCCTCTAAAATTACTAGACCATTTCGTATATCTGAGTAGTAATATCTCCTCTACCGAAAGAGATAACAACATACGCATGGATAAAGCATGGACTGCTACTGATAGATTATCGACCATATAGATCTCGCTAATAAGAAGCAGGAATTCTTCCAAAATGTAACTGTGCTAGTTCTAATATATAGCTGCACCACTTAGAGACTAAGGAAATCCTTGGAGACAATGCTAAATGGAAATTACTCAAGATTGCTGCGTGCTACTTGGAAGAATTCCTGGAAGCAGCACACTACAAAGAACGTCTGCACGATCACTTATATCTCATCTCACTACCAGTCCAAATAAGATGAAGATAGGTTGGGCACTTGGTTGAAAAGAAAGGAAAAAATTGTAAGTGACGTTCTTCTATATGCTTTGATACATGGACTCACAAGTGTTGACTAAACAACAAAAAAACTGTATTGAGCAGATACTGGATATCATTTAATTAACATACTAAGAGAAATGGCTGATAAAAAAGGATGCTAAGGGAGAGAGAAAATCATTGAAATCCCCGTGGTTGGTACGCTCTGATGTTACAACAGGAGGAAAGCATGTAGAGTCATCTGACGAGACGGAGAGTATAGCAATAATATTTTCCGCCGAAATAAATTTATTATGACGACTTAACCGAGTTTGAGTCTCCATTAAATTGTACTATATATATATATATATATATATATATATATATATATATATATATCATGTGTGTGGGTGTTTAGGTGTTTAGTTGGTGCTTTATGGCAAATCAACTGAAGTATATATATATATATATATGTGTGTGTGTGTGTGTGTGTGTGTGTGTGTGTGTGTGTGTGTGTGTGTGTGTGTGTGTGTGTGTGTGTGTTAATTAAATTACCATGGCCAGAAAATAAGGCATTGATTTGGCAGCGTTTGCGCGTTACCTGGACCAGTGGCTCAGTGGTAGAATTTTTCCTCTGCATTCAGTGGTCACTGGTTAGATCTCGAGTGTGGGAGATCATGATATACACTACTGATGAGACAATAGGGTCAAAATCGCTGTCCAGTTGATCCTTATGTCACTCTCAATGCCTGCCTTATTTTCTGATGATGGTAATTGAATATATCATATATGTATGTATATATATATACATATAATTTGTTTTCTAACGAATTCTTACAGTTCTCTTGTTAACACAGTCAATTGGTTCCAAGTTTTATCCATTACTCTATATAATTCTATTTATCAAGTATTCTTATCTAATTAAAATAATTTACACACAGCAGAAGATTTCAAATAACTTATAATAATCCTTCGTAATTGAGACCCGAAAAAGATCTACCACTCCTGATCGGAGCAGATCTGGGGTAACAGTAATGAAAGCAGAATCCATATAATCCAAAGATCCAATATTAAAGCCTCACCATTAGATATATTTTGGTGTCACACGCAGGAGAATCGTTGCGGTGGGTCTTACGTGTCAACTGTCTGCAGTGCTGCCTGCGTTTTTTTATTCCGCCAGCCGAAAAGGCAATATATATATATATATATATATATATATATATATATATATATATATATAGCTCGACAGCAATTACACAAGAATGTTGCGTCCAATATTGAAGAGGTCCTGGCAGCAACACCACACAAGGCACCAACTATACGGCCACCTACCTCCCATCACGAAAACTATTCAAGTTAGACGAAGCTGACACGCAGGACACTGCTGGAGAAGCAGGGACGAGCTCATAAGTGATGTACTCCTATGGACCCCCACATATGGCCGAGCAAAAGCAGGACGACCAGCTCGAACATACAGCAGCTCTGTGAGGATACGGGATGCAGCCCTGAAGACCTGCCAGAGACGATGAACGATAGGGAGACGTGGCGAGAGAAGGTCAGGGATATCCGTGCTAGCGTAACGACATGATGATGATAATATATGCCGCTTGTGCAAGAAAAAGTCTTCAATATTCTCTTATAAACACACACCTACATATACTCTAATCATTTCTATATGTTTTGTATTTTCATATTCTTATGTTTATTATATCCTTTTATATATATATATATATATATATATATATATATATATATATAATTTCACGTATGCGTACATGGATAGACAGATGTTTTTAAATATATATGTTGACACTAACGCACACAAATATATTTTGTAAATTTACAACTCTATGCATACGAATATAAATAAATATTTTGAAAGCAAATCGAAGCAAAAAGTAGTCTTTCTTTAATGTTTCGACACGACAGGCAACGAGTTCATAAGAAATGTCAACTCTCAAGACAATTGCTGTTTGACAGCACATCATTGTGCCAGCGTTTGATTCGTCGCTCAGAAAAGAACTCAGCTAATGCTTACCTTTTTCTATCGTTTCATAGAAGATCACAAAAGATGGAATCAAGTAAACAAAAACCGAAATTTGAACCACTGACAGCAACTCAGCGGATGAGAGTGAGCAGGAAACAACATATATCAAAACTAAACAAACAAAACAAATCTTTTCGCCAGCACCATCACCACCACCACAATCACCATGAAAATAGATAGAAAAATATACAGAAAATGAAAAAGATATCGCCGGTTCGAAAACATTTTCCAACCTTTTTGAAAATGACAACTGACAAAAACAAATTTCGATTTTTGTGGCTACAATTTGCTACGAGTGTTGATAAAAATACGAATAAAATTGCTTAAAGCAGAAATGGAAGCACAAGAAATAATACTGCTGATAAAACCGGGTAAAAGGTTGGATGATTAGAGATACTTCCACTGGACTTGAAGATCGTTTTTCTGTCAATCGATCATATATTATTTCTCAACATTTCCCGCATAAAATATAAATATAGTATGTCATTTAAGTATTGTTGATGTATTTTCTGTCAGATTTGGTTGAACATCTGTGACTTATTCTTGCGTCAATTTGAATTCCGAAAAAAAGGAAGACAGCAATTAATTGTCAAGGATTTTTAAGGTTCTTAATTCAAAAGAAAAGATATATTTCTGGGTATTTTTCTTCAACGAAGTACTAGTAGAGTAGTAGTTGTCATAAGAAAATGGACATGACGAAGTGAGTTCAAATCTTAGGTGAGGTTACTGGTAGTTTACTTCACTCTAATGCTCTTATGAAAAGCAGGAATCCTTCTTTTTTTTCTCTAGTCAATGGTTTTATTTGCTTCTTAGTTTAATGGCATATCAACCTTTGGGAGTTATTTATTCGTTATAGAATATCAATGGTACTATTTAACCCATAACAACGGGGGATAAAAGCGTTCATAACTTTCGTATAGGTATTAGACCGAAAGAAAACGTAATAGAGTGACTGGATTTCGAAATAGCTTACTATGATTCAGCACATTGTCTACCACGTCTTAACTTTTGGTTGGGTAGGCTAGGCTCTTTGGCCTTGGTAAGGAAACCGGTCTAAGAGAAAAAAAAATCTGGATTTAAAGTCAACTCTGTTCACCTCGACTTACATTCGCTATCTTTACATGACATAAATTGCAAAATTGTTCTATCAAGTGTTCAATAAAACCCTTACACTAATATTTATTCTTAGTAAGTTTTTTGTTTGGTTTGGTTTTATGGCATATCAACGATTTCAGGTTATTTAATACCAAATTTATTTATACATATAAATGGTTCTATCTCAAACAAATAAGTTTAGCACAACTACACAGATTAAATATCCAAAAAAGTTCTATTTCAAGCTATTCAATCTAGTCAACACTGTTAAATGGTTCTTAGTGTTGCTATTTATCAAGAACAATTCAATAAAATATCGGTGCATTCTGCAACCCCAGCTGACTAGGCTTCTATATAAGTGAGTCAAAAATACTCTACTGCTATTAAAAATAGAGAACTTACTTTTTTAAAGAAATCCTTTATTTAAACAAATATTCTATATTTCCATTAGTAATTATTTCTTGAAATTATTTTTTTTATTTAATCTTTCCTTATAACGTTTCGTTAAAAAAATTTTTCTCATATTTCTCCCCATTATCTATTATAAACCACTTACACGGGAATAAATAACCCCTTAACAAAATTAAATAATATTGTAAAATATTATATTATATATTAAAACTATTCTATAAAAAACAAAAGAAGAAAATTGTCATTTTAATGCTATTCAATATAATTGATCACATTAAGAGTAAAAATAAAAATTATACCAATTACTGTTACATTAACTAAAATTATAAACAAATACAACATGATATAATATATACTTCAAAATGACTGTTATATCATACACATTATCCTAATATTCATATTAACTCTAAACCTCAAATCCTAAAATTTATTAATAAAATCATATCAAGTATTATAGATTATACCATATTAAGAATTATCATTCCAATTAATATCACTAGTACAATCATTACTACTAATCATCTAACCTATTAATATTATAAACTATTCATCAACTCATTATTATTATAAATATTATCAACATCAATGCCAACGAAAACAAAGATAGACATCAACAACTACCACAATATGTAATTACTTAATATTATAATTAACATATAATAGTTAATTTCAACAGAAAATTATTCAAATTGATATTAATGATTATTACTATGTTTAACAAAAAATCACACCTAATATGCACTCTGTAATCAAAATAAATTAATACCTTGTATAACATATTAAACAATCTAAATAAATAAATAAAAAACAGTTGTTTAAAATATAAAAATTAATTTAGATCAAATCTTAAAATATATATACTCAAATCTAAATTGCATTTACTTTAAACATATATATATATATATATATATATATATATATAATACATACCCATATATATATACGTATATATTAAGTTGTTTTTTCCTTTTTTTCTTTTTACACACACACACACACACACACACACACACACACACACACACACACACACACACACACATATATATATATATATGTATATATATGTTAGCCTAGTAAGCTGGGACTGTATCTTAACAGAGAGGTAAAACTCCAGCGAGTGTCCTGATATGTCACTAAATCTGATCGTGAGGTTCCAAAAATACTGGAGCTTTGGGAAATACGGAGTACCCCTTTATTGCCATCACTCACAGGTCCACTCTGTTCAGTGTAATAGCATCTGATAGGGTACTTACTATCTGTGGATCAAATAAAACTAAACTGTGTGCTTATGATAAACTGAATTCTTTGAAATAGAACAATTCTGACATTCAAACTCCATACTTATGCTACACTGAATTGTTTGAAATGTAAATCTTTATATGTAAAAAAATCGATTTTGCATTAAATAACCTAAAATGGTAGATTATCCATAAAACCAAAGAAAAGCAAGCTATATATATATATATATATATATATATATATATATATATATATATTACAGCAGCAATCCCTCTTGGTGGGTTAGTGGTAGACCAAATGCACTATAATTTGGAGAGTCCAAAGTTTTGATAGAGCTATTATATAATTAGAGGATTGCCGTTTAATAACGTCCATGAAACCAATGGTCACAGAAAAGTATCTGTGTTATTAAACATATGTAAAAAAATAATATATATATATATATATATATATATATATATATATATATATATATATCCTCCTCCTCCTCATCATCATCATCAAATTGTGCTGACACCATAGATTTCCCTGACTTTATCTCGCCATCCATCCATATTGGCTATCGCTCTAGATATGTCATTTAGACGACATTCAGGAGTTGATAGATGTCATTTTTTGTTTGTTGTCTAACGCATATATGTGTGTGTGTGTGTGTGTGTGTGTGTGTGTGTGTGTGTGTGTGTGTGCGTGTGTGTGTGTTAGAGTGAATATGTGTGTGTGTGTGTGTGTGTGGTGTGTGTGTGTGTAATTCTAAGATTTATATTTGATCTAATACGTTTCATTCATCAATTGTTGTCGGCATCCGTTATTATCGAGATTGTGTGTTTATTCATTTTAGTCTTTCCTTTGCGGAAACGGAATCTTGTTCTTATGTATAAATCAGTTTTAATGAAACGATTTTTTTTACTGCAAGATTTAGTGAGTGTGATAGTCGGCTATGAGTTGAAATACTTTATCGTGTACTTTACTCATTATTGTAGATAGAGCGACTACGAATGTTAGATATCATTTTTGCCACCTTTGTGTGCCGCCCACTTCTGGAAAAAAATTATAACCAACAAATGAAATCTAATGATTTTCATAATGAAAAACTTGTAGATATGAAGGAGGATTATATTATTTGATAAAAGTAATTTGTAAGAAAAAATTAAGAAAATATAAAACAAACATGTATTGAATAATCATTGAAATACAGAGTCACGTGAAATAAAATGAATGATAGTAATCATCATTTTATTTTTTATATAAACATACATGTATATATATATATATATATATATTCTTCATCTTTATCACCATAATGCCACACTGGCAGCAGGTAGTTCCCTGATTATTTCTTATTTTCCTCCTATTATTCATCGTTCCCAGACGGTCTTCTAGATAGCATCCAGTGTCCGCACAGAACTGATGTCTATCAGTCTTTGCTGGTCGGCTAACACTGGCACGTCCATATGTTGAAGGCCATAAGAGAACGTCGCTTATGAGTGCGCCTTTACTTCCCTAATTGTGCCCTGCATGTCTTATTTCTTTTACTTAAAAGATTTGTGTGATAGAAAATAAGTGGCTGTACAGCTGCTGCCAAGTGAAGTGCTGCAAACAGGATTTCTTCTAAATATCACCACGCATTCTTGAGTAGTTCCAATCTAAATTTTAATTTCGTGCGTTTCGTTAAAGATCATGAGGTGCATCCATACGATAGTATTGATACAGCCACTGTTTGGAAGAAACCCCGTTTTATTTTATCAGAGAGATCTGAATTTCTATATCATTGGTAGATTGTGAATAGCATTCTCTGTGTTCGTCAGGCGTCAGATGACATCACTTTGAGATATTGCCAACGAAATGTATGAACTAATCTAGTAATTTCAGAGTCTTGCCACCCAAATTGAATATGCCCCATTGTGGTTAAAACACATGAATTCTATTTTATTTGCCTTGTTCTAGGCTATTCTATACGGATTCGGTTCAGTCAAATGTATTTGCGAGAAGCGATAAATCATCTGTGTAGTCTACGTCTGTCATAGTTTCTGCGGGAATTCGTTTGTTTCTTTCTTTATGTTAGTGTGATTCCATTTTCTTTTGTTAGATCTATTAACGTTAGAAATGCGTGATCTCGGCAAAGTATAAACACTTGTGGTGTTAAGATATCTCCTTGTCAGACCCCAGTAACAATGTCGAAGAAGACAGTGTCGCCATCAGGTGAGCTGACAATTGCTTTTATGTTTTTGTAAAGTATCATTAAAGCGTTAACAGTTTCCTCTATTTGTGGAATCAAAGATTTTGGAGAAATCTACAATCAATAAATGGTGTTGTTTTCCGATATTTTGTACGTGGTCATTCTATGGTTCGATTAATAGTCAGAATCCGTGAAGTTGCACATCCGGAAGTCGTTCTGGTTTTTCCAAAGAATGTTTTCTGATACGACTGAGAAGCAGGGTAGGATAGACATTAGCAGCTATATATCTGAAGTTCTTAGCGATTCAAATGCCGCCTTGGTTTTGGTGCCCGAAATTATTTTTTCTTAATTTGTATTTTGTTTATACACAGCGTCACGAATTGGGAAAAATATATC
Organism: Sepioteuthis lessoniana; assembly: GCA_963585895.1. Classification (NCBI taxonomy): domain Eukaryota; kingdom Metazoa; phylum Mollusca; class Cephalopoda; order Myopsida; family Loliginidae; genus Sepioteuthis; species Sepioteuthis lessoniana. The sequence continues at coordinate 73,426,923 of OY757911.1, read as the reverse complement.
TTGTCAAATTTTTTGGTCTTCCATATTTCGGGGGAATTTCATCGAGGTTTGAAGGTTTTCTGCATCTTCAATTTTTTTTAGTACAGCAAGTTCTACTTCCATAAACTGTTTAGTTTGATGTCGAGCTGATGTAGCTTTATCAGTGATTTTCATAGGGTTTCCAAGCAGATTCTTGAAATGTTCTTTTGATTTCTGAGATTTTTCTTCTTCATGGACAGCTTTTAGGTTTTGTCACAAGATCCTTTTCCTCCCGCTAACTTCATTTACTGTCTGCCATGCTGATCGAAATTGTCTGTCTTCAACCAAATTTTTAATTTTATTTATTTGACCAAGAATGTATTATATGCAGCACACATTTTTCGGTTGGATTCTCTCTAAACTATTAAGTAAATTTATTGAACGAGGACTGAGAAGCATTTCTACTTCTATTATGGCGGCATTGACGGAGTTTTTACATGCAGACACTAAGAGAAATGTCCATCCTTTACCGTTATCATGGTATTTTAGTTCTTGCTTTGCTATGGTATTATCAACGTCGTTGTACGCATATAAAGTCTATATTATGTTCAGCTGCAGACGCTTTCAGTTCAGGTTTATTCTATTTAAAACCCGAATTTTAATTGTCGTTATACAGATAATACTTTCGCATCTATATAAGTTTTGCTTGGGTTCTGTAATTGATTTTTCGAACACTGGGGTCTAAGCTCCTAACTTAACAGAATATGCCCCTTGTTTACCCGCGGGAAGAACAATGTCGATTCGATTTACAGTTTGAATTATACTGAGTCATTTTAGTCTTTCGTTTGCTATTTTTTTTAATCAATAGATGCTTCCCAAATAGATAAATTATCCTGGCTGTTGACTGATGAGGTTCTTCCATCATACAATACTCTCCTACCACGGTTGCTGTAATCCGGTGCCAAATAAGGCAAGATAATTATTGCATAATCGTATTGTTGCCAGGTTATATACAGTATTACACTTTTAGGCTTTTCATTATGAGTTTTCCATCTCAGAAAATAAGTTTTATGTTTACGCCTTAAGTTTTCTTAAGTTTTAACATAATATAATTCTAACGCTTTTTATTTTAATCAGGCTTTGAGGATTTATCTCATTACTTTGTGATTAATTGACTTTTTAGCTACTTTACCAACTTTTTTTTCTCACAGTAAATGATACTTAAACCTTAACATGGGGAAAATTAGTGTAATAAACGTTGTCGATTTTTTCAGTGATACTGTTTAATCAAAATTATACTATTGTTGAATATTTACAGGAAAAAAATTAGATGAAATTGAAAATTCAAAAGATTTCGCCTTCCTTGAAATAGTTTTTTGATGAAGACTTTCGGCTCGCGCCTACATGCACTTTTGACGACTAGATTCTTTTAACGGTTGTACTTTTATGACGTTATTAACACTTTTTTTTTTTCATTTTTTTTTATGGTAAGGGATGAAGTTTAATCAAATTAATTTTTTTTCAGTTTTTCCATTGATTTTTCCCTGATAGTAAACGATACTTAAACATTCACACACACACATACACACACACACACACACACTAAAAGAAATAGTATAATAAACAATGTCGCTTTTATGGTTACACTATTTTATCGGAAGGATACTATTGTTAAAGACTTACTGAAAAATTAAATGAAATGGAAAATTTAAAACCTTGAACCAATTTTTCCGGTGAATACTCTGGTTACATCTACGTTTACTTTGAAATCTAGAGCCTTCAAACACTTGTACTTATATAATCATAATCATAATATATATTAATCATGGTATAATCAATATTCAAATAGTTATATTTATCATCATCATCATTCATCCTCATGTCTTGCCGCTAGCACGGATATCCCTGACCCTCTCTCGCCACTTCTCCCTATCGTTCATCACCTCACAAAGCTGCTGTATGTATGTTCGAGCTGGTCGTCCTGCTTTTGCTTGGCCATATGCGGGGGTCCATAGGAGTACTTCCCTGATAAGTTCGTCCTTGCTTCTCCAACTGTGTCCTGCGTGTCTGGTTCGTCTAACTTGTATAGTTTTCGTGATGGGAGGCAGGTGGCCGTATAGTTGGTACCTTGTGTGGTGTTGCTGCCAGGACCTGTTCAATATTGCTCTCAACATTATTGTGTAATTGCCGTCTAGCTTCTTTTTCAGCCGTTTAGTTAGCGTCCAAGTAGTTCATCCATATAGCAGTATCGATACGACCGCTTCCTGGAAGAAACTGCGTTTCATTTTATCGATCAGGTCTGATTTCCATATGATCGAGAACCTATCGATAGCTGTCCATGCTTTCGTTAGTCGTGTGTCGATGTCTTTTTCGGTTGATGAGGCGTTGCTTCATATATATATATATATTGTCATCCACAGACAGATCTGTTTCGTTCTATCAGAACTCATCAGTGTGGCTAGACATATTAGATTCCCGTAGCTGGGATCGAAACCAGGTTGACCCAATAAATTAATCGTAATCGGGTAATATTCTATATAATCTAAAATCCAAATCAATATTAATCTTTGAAATATAAAACTCTTTTGTATTATTTGAAAAAAAATAATACACAACCTTGCAAAGATGTTTTCTCATAGCTTCGATTGACGGATTGATTTCTGAATTGATAGATTTCAACGGCATGGCAACCTGTCAGGGATTCGCATGTTTAGAAGTTAGGGAATTTAATTCATTGTGCTTTTATATATACATTTTTTGGGGGGGTAGATTCTGAAGTGGTTATGAATAAGGTTATATGATATCAAGTATTCATAAAACAAATAATTTGCAGTTTCATACCCAGGACAACACTTTTTGTGGCGGGGAGGGCGCCTTACTCCTCTGCAGAGGGTGGAGTCGGAATAATCTAAGACAGAGCATTATCACTCTGGACAGAGCATTATCACTCTGAGATTAATAGTTTGAATAAATAATTTTTGAAGTGACGTATGCTAAAATTTCATTCCAGATTTCTTAATTCTGTGTTGTCCGTCTACCAACACAGTTAAAAAGTCTATGTATTTGATTTAACACGAGCAGTGATAACCGAGAAAACATTCAAGTGGTTTATATTTAAAAAAAAAAGAGTAACGTTTGAAAGTGTCGAAAAATGTTGATAGTAACGAATGCTGACAACAATTTATGACTTGAGCTGTAAATCCGCTTTATATAAGAGGAGATGTTACAATCGGGAAAATAAGAACTATAACAAAATTCGGATGAGCGCATATGATTAAGGGTTGATAGATTATTACTATTGGGAAGCAAGTGATCAACACTAGTCGAGTCAGCTGGATAAGAGGAGGTGATGTTGAAGGAACTGAATCACCTAATGAAAATTACACTGAACATGAACGAGTATAGAAGTTTCGTGAAATTCACGTGTGTTTAATTCTTGTATTCAATTCAGTCCAGTAATGAAGCGTTAATTTAAATTAAGCGACAAGATGACACCTCATTATACCGAACAGGAATCAGGAGAGAATTTCCGTGAAATTCCCATTCAAAGTCAGTGTACAACATTGTAATAATGAATCGTTAATTCAGTGACGTTTATCTGAATTTTTTTAATGAAGTGATAACATCTGTGGAACGTTGATCACGTTGAAACGATCATTTCTTAAACTGGCAAAACGTAGCAATAAGCAAAGGAATCATGTATTTTGTCGGAGACTCCTACTCGAGGAACCTTTAAATCAATTCAGTGTGAGATTTAAGCTGTAATCGACACAGGTGACCAATTTTATTGAGATAGCTCTGAATTTTTTTTCTATTATAGTGTTATTCTAACTTCATATTGCGGATGCGAATCTCATTTTCTTCCACTCATCAGATTTCCGTAACTTTGAATGTCAGAACAGGGGATTTATCTCCTAGAAAATACGTCTTCTAATTGAAAATTTTGATTTTTGCTGATACGTATTCGAAAAGAAAAAGAAAGATATACTAAAAAGTTTACAATTTATTCCTAAAAAATTTAAATGTGAATGTGTGATACATGATCCGAGATTAGCTTAGTCTTATCGGCTCACCATCTTCTTCTACGTTGTTCTTGCTTTTGAAAAAGAAGATAACTGCTAATGTTGCTCGAAACTGCAGAAGCCACAGGTCTAGTCCACAAAGAAAAAGAATGAAAACGGAATCGATAAAGAGGTCGCACTGCCATTTTTATTGATGAAATTACCTCAGACCAAAACTGGGTGGCGTGTGTGACATTTAGCTTTCACTCAGTCAAGCAGACACTAACTATATCGATATGGATGGCAAATAAAACTGAGGCGCTGATCATCTTTTTCCCTCTATTTCTCGCTCTCTCTCAATCTGTATTTAGCTGCTACTCCGAAATAACTCAAATTGATTGACATTGATTGACACAGCAGTAGCTCTTATAAATATGTAGATTTTGGCCAAAGTGCGGTATTTCTTTTCTTCGACCACTCAAACACCAAATGCATAAAAAAATTCTTATCTTCAAACCTATGATGCATCCACCCAATTCATCACAAATGAGTTGCGTTGGGGATAAAAAGTAAAAACAGTCGATTAATTTTTATTATATAGCTTTTGAAGCTTACTTGTCCCCTAACTTATTCCGTAGGCACCAAATAACCACCATACGAGGGCGAGTCAAAAAGTAATGTTTTTTTTATTTAGTACAGGAATAATTACCGACACAGAAATATACCATAAATTTAAAATGAGGTTTTCTGTGGAACATATCCCTCCTTTTCAACATAATCACCGTTCCTCTCAATTACAAAGTTCCACCTTCAAATAAAAGCATGTATCCTTTCCTCGTAAAATTCTGTTGACTGTTCTTTGAGCCACTTTATCCCTGCTGTTTTCAATTCCTTGTCACTGGCGTAATGTTTTCCATTTAAACCCTCTTTCAAGGAGTCGAAGAGATGATAAACGTGAAAACTACAGTGATGAAGTGACTCAAAGAACAGCCAACAGAATTATACTCGCCATAGTGAATATGCTGAGAAGTAGGGATATGATTCCAAGAGTACCTTCTTCATTTTGACGTTCCTGTGACAGTAATTACTCCTGTTACTTTTTTACTCACCCTCGTACAAATACCACATATACTCCACACACGTATACATAAGATATAATACGCTTAGAAATTTACATAAAAAATAATTAAAAAAATGAAAAAAAAACTCATACAAAGCTGAAAGCAGAAAAATAAAAATATTATTCATTGTTTTTTAATATAACAATAATAATATTTTGCATAAATCGCTATTTTCTTTCTTTTTTATTTTTACACAATGATTTTTTTTTTCAGTTTTAAACGAATTTTTGTGTGCAAAATCTTAAAATACGAGACATAATGTTGTTCAAGCATCATAAACTTAGCTATTAGCTGAGAAAGCGAGAGGATAAAAATCCACCATAACCTTTCATCAGCATCTTGGATCTGTTATCCATATTTTTATGGATTATATTATTATATGAATATTTACTTTAACTCACAAAATAGAAGGTTTGATCAAGAATCCTGTTATATTAATATTTCCTTTGATGCTCATAACCGAAGAGTGATTTTAGTCTGTTAGATAAGCAAATTCCAGCGAAGAGTTAATTTTGGCAATCAAGAATTTTAATAAGAAATATCTGGATCTCGAAGATTGCATTCAACATGAATAAAAAGGAAAACTCCATAACCCCCACTAATTGGGAAGTATCAGTCTCAGTTCTATGGTAAGCCAAACTATTTGATCTAGAGCTAACCGATTCAGTATAAATAACTAGTGTAACAAGGGAAATTTTTAAGCAAAGAAAATGTTTATGGGTAAGGGTATTCTCTCAAACAAGCTACATTTAGCCATACTGCTACAAGACATAAATTATCATACAGAATTAGAATTTCTAAATTTAAAAGCAAAAATATTATAAAGTTGAATAATACTAATTAAAAAGATAAATATTCAATAAGACATTAATACCAATCATAGTCGGTATACTCGTAATGATTGACAAGAACTAAAAAAGATAAATCCAAAGGGAAACAAAATTTTCAAGAATGAATGGCCCGAACGTTTTAACAAATTTACAATTCAGATATTCTAGGAAAAGTTTCGTTTGGTTTCTTGTTTAATGACATATCATCCTTTGTGGGTTATTTCATTTCAAAGCCATCTTTGTAGAAGAACAGTTGTGGTAATATTTAAGATCTGAGAAGACCTATGGTCACTCACACTCCGGTGAAAGATCTTATAATAATCAAAAGAAAAGAGAACTTACAAAATTGTGGACTTTGCTGTCCCGGCTGACCACAGAGTTAAAATTGAAAGAAAATGAAAAGAAAGACCTTGTTAAGGAATAGAAGGAACTGTGGAACACAAACGTGACGTTTATACCAATTGTAATTGATGCTCTTGGTACAGACACCATAGGATTATTAAAGGGACAAGAGGATTTGGAAATACGAGGACGAGTGGACACCATCCAAAAAACTACATTTCTGAGATCGGCCAGATTACTGAGACAATTCCTGGAGACTTGAGGAGACTTGCTGTCACTAAAACTTCTGTGAAAGACCATCAGCTAATGCTGATGAGAAAAACTCTCTAAGAGTTAATAATAATAATAATAACAATAATAATAATAATAATAATAATATGGAACATGAAGATGACGATTGTGCCAATTGTGATTGGATCTTTTGGTACGGTAACTAAAGGATTATTAAAGGAACTGGAGGACTTGGAAACTGGCGGACGAGTGAAGACCATCCAAACGACAGCATTATTGAGAACGGCCAAAATACTGAGAAGGGTCCGGGAGACTTGAGGAGACTTGCTGTCACTCAAAATCCAGTCAAAGACCATCAGCTAACGCTGATGTGAAAAACCCTTAAGGAGTAAATAATAATAATAATAATAATAACTTGCAAAATTGTGTATTTTCCTGTCCCGGCTGAATATAGAGTAAAACTGAAAGAAAATAAAAAGAAGGATAAGTACTTCGACCTGGTTAGAGAATTGAAAAAAAAATGTGGAACATGAAAGTAACGTTTATGCCAATCATAATTGGTGCTCCAGGTATAGTCACCGAAGGATTATTGAAGGGATTGGAGAATTTGGAAATAAGAGGACGAGTGGAGACCATCTAAACTACTACACCGTGAGATCGGACAGAATACTGAGAAGAGTTCTGGAGACTTGAGGAGACTTCTGGTCACTCAAACTTCAGAGAAACGCCATCAGCTGACGCCGATGTGAAAAACTCTTAAGGAGTAAAATAATAATAAATGCGAAAGAGATTAAGATTTGACCATACGAACAGATTGTGTAAGGGCAAAACGCAATTCGTTTTAGAAAATAAGAAACCTAAAATTCTCAGGTATTCTGCGATATAAACGTTTAGAAGATCAGACCAAGTGTTAACACGCACACAAAAGATAAACTTGCCGTCAAGTGGATTTTTCTGTTCCGGTGGACAACAGAGGAAAAATGAAAGAAAACGAAAAGATAGACAGATACTTGGACCTTGCCAAAAAACAAAAAAAGTCTATGGAATATAAGGGTGACTGTGATATTATTTAAAGTTGGTAGCGCTCGGAGCGGTTACAAAAGGCTTTAAAAAAAGATTGGAGGAACTTCAAATCTATGATACAGACCTTCCAAAGCACAGAATTGTTTAAATCAATTAAAATACTCACAAGGGTCTAGTATGCCAGAAGAGAGATTTTGTCACTCAGACTCTAGTGAAAGACCAACAGTTAAAACTGGTATGAAAATGTCGTATGGACTGAAATTATAATAACTTGATAAATTCGAAGAAATATCACAGTTTAGATTAACGGTTTAATCCACAACGCGTTAAAATTCGATACGATATTCTGATGTCTTTCATGTGTTTCTTATAATAATAATAATAGTAATAATACACACATAAATAAATATAAACACACACACACACACACACACACACACACACACATATATATATATATATATATATATAATGTAACCGAATAAATCAAATTGTTTATCTAACAAATGTTTGAAATTTTCAAAAAATATTTTGCTTTTGTATCTTTGAGAAACAATATTTTTCGTAAAATATTTCCTCTTTTATTGCTTTTACTTTGATCAATATTTGATCGTAGAAATTTCATTTACACATTATCATTTTGCTCATCAACAATTTTGTTTTAATTTTGAAATATGAAAAATGTTGCGGACTGATTTTCATTTAAACGAATCACTTATTTTCATATAAAACATTATCCCGAAGGAAATATTGATGATTTAAAAAAAAATGATGTCTAGAAAGAAACTGGATTAGCTGTTTCAACATTTATTTAATGTATAGAAACCCTTTGAAAATTTCTTTATTTACCGGATGGGGCACGCGAGAAAAACCTTTTTAAAAAAGCAGGATATCAGGTAGGGAAGAACAGAAGGCAAATATTAGTCTTTTTATCTTTTTCTTCTTCTCACTCCTTACGTTGTTAGGTACGTGGTTGGTGGATACTATGGTGTTACAATAGAGATAACTCTTAATTCTTTTTTTTCCAGCAATATCGATTATTTATATCCTTTCTTTATTAATCTCTCCTTTTTACTCAACTTTCATTTTTTCACTCTCTGTTCTTTATTCCTACTTACTCTTTCCTTGTTCTCTTTTTCTCCTTTTCACCTGCTTCTCTTTCCTCCACCATCATTTTCTCCATCAAGGCATATTTGAGGCGTCTCTTCCTCTTTTGTTACTCCCTTAGACTTTGTTAAGGCGTCTAGTTTCATGAAAAAAGCAGCCGAAACAATGCGACATGAACGAGAGACATAGTTAGGTAGGCAGAGACGTTTGTATGTTGTCACAGTCAAATATATTAATATGTAGATAATTCAAAATATTTACTTAAAGTTTTCCAAAAGATGATTCTCCAATGAATTGTTATAAAGCCATACGTATACTAATCCTTAAAACACTAAGGGGAATATAATCATATCCTGTACAAAGTAAATATCAGGGAGATAAGTAAAGACATCCTTTTCAACAAAAAAAGATATTTCTTAAAATACAGTTAATTCAAGTAGTTCTACCGTCTACTGCATCCATAAGCTTTCTACTTTTTTTGTTTTGTCAAGAAACCATTTTCATAATAAGATACAGATTATGTTCATAAAGAAGCGTTTTTTTTCCATTTAATAAATAAATAAATAAACGAAAAAAATCTCAGTTTTTCACTATCTGGTCTCTGCAAGGATTTCATAATTAACAAAGACTCTATTGTCGTACAACAATTTCGCCCGCCTGTTGAAAATATTTGACGGTAATACTTAAATGTCTATTATTATTATCTTTGTGAGTATCATAATTATAACATTACAGGAGGTGTACCAAGCTTAGTCTAATAGATAACTAACAAGCTAGTCTAGTAACAATTCACTTATCTAGTGAATTTGATTCCCTTTAGTATTGTAACTTAATGTAAGATGAAGATATTCATTGTAAGTAACCATAGGGTATATGGCACGGTGAGAATTGGTTAGTAAATAAGAATTATAGACCACTAATATTATTATGAGTACGGTCCTCACTTAACGCTCCAAACATCTGGCTTTGTGTTGTACAAAGCTAACAAAACCTATCATTACCAAGTATAGTCAGCGATATTCTCGTTATAATCGAAGCTGTAATTTTAAACATTTTCATATAAATGTAATGTACTGTGACTAGTATCCTTGGCTTTCTTATTATCGGCTGATTAGGTTTTTAGATTTCTTTGAGTGAAATTTGTGTAAAAGGAAACCCAATAAGCAGGAAAATACCAAGATCTAGCAAGAGCTGAAATAGCATGGAATCAAGAAGATAACGGTGATACTAATTATAGTTGATACCTTTGGAATAATTCTAAAGAGCCAAAGTCCTATTGAGATCAGGTAGAATACTGAGAATAATCCAGTGAAATTGAGATGACTTGCTGACTCTAACACTCTAATCAATGCTACAAGATGGTACCGGTGTGAAAACTTACACCTTTCTACCAAATGGTATATTCACAACTTAGAATACACCCTGGAGGAGACATACAAAATTCTCCGTCATTATGAGATACAAACAGATCACCTAATCCCGGCCAAAAGACCAAACCTTCTGATAATTAACACCAACAACAACAACAAAAAGAAAAGAAAAGAAAAGAGAAACAGCAGAATAGTGGACTTCGCCGTCCTGGCGACCACAGCGAGGAAATCACAGAAAACGACAAGAAAGACAAGTAATTGGACCTTATAGGGGAACTAAAATTTATGGTACATGAAAGTGACAGGGATACCAATCATAATTGATGCGCTCAGAATAATCCCCAATGATTTAGAGGATTAAAAGAGCTGGATATTGGAGGACGAGCCAAGATTATCCAAATTACAACATTACAAAGATCGGCTAAAATACTGAGATGAGTCCAGAAGAGCTGAAAAGACATGCTGTCACTCAGTCTCCAGTGAAAAACAATCAGCCCAAGTTGGTGCGAAAAACTCAAAAGAACCTAGTGATGATGATGATCAGCACGGACCTCTCTGACCCTCACTCGCCACCCGTCTCTATCACCCATCGCTCCCAGTTGGTGTTCAAGGCTACATCCTGTATTAGCACAGAGCTGTTGTATATAGGTTCTAACTGGTCGTTCAGCCTTTGCTCGTAAATGTGAAGGGGTCCACAGGAGTATGTCCCTTACGAGTTTGCCCCAATTTCTCCAGCAGTGTCCCGCATGTCTTGTTCGTCTAGCTTGGATAGTTTTCATGATGGGGAGTCGGTGGCCATATAGCGGCTGCTTTTTAGAGTGCTTCCACCTGGACTTCTTCATAACTTCTTGCAGAATTCTTGTGTAATTGACTTCATATTTTTTCCATATGTTTAATTAGTGTCTGGGTAGTGCATCCATATATCAGTATCAACACGATTGCTGCTTGGAAAAAAGTGCGTTTTATTTTATCGGTCAGTTCTGACTTCCATATGACCGAGAGCCTATCGTTAGCTGTCCATGCCTTTGCTAATCGCGTGTTGATGTCTGTCTATTAAAGCAATTTCCATTAAAGACGATGGAACATAGTCCATTATTTTTAATTGCAATTTCTCAAGTCTTCCAGTTACTTCTTCTGTGTAGGGATTCCGGTGGTAAAGAAATTGTCCCATATCTTCTATCCAAGAGCTTTTAAACAAAACACTGAAAACATTTCAACTGATAACTTTAAACAAAACTCTACAAACAATTAGAACAATAAAACTGAAATTGTCAACTCAAACACTCGACCCATGATGACGACCAAAAGTATGGTCAAAAACACTTGAGCAGAAGATATGATACAATAACATTTGAACCAAATGATAGTCAACAGAAATACTGAAGGTAAAATTGAAGGAAAATGAAAAGTGATAAGTACCTAGACCTTGCAAGAGAACTGAAAAAAACTATGGAACATGAAGGTAACGGTGATAGCAATTGAAACTGGCACTCTTTCTGCGGTCACCAAAAGACTAATACAGGGACGGGAGGATTTGAAAAAAAAGAAGAATGGAAAGCATCCAAACTACAGCATTAGTGAAATCGACTAGAATTATAAGAAGAGTCCTGGAAACTTGTGGAGAATTGCTATCACTCAGATTCAAGTGGAAAACCATCAGCGTTAATTGATGTGAAAAACGCTCAAACGAGTAAAATGATATGAGTCAAGCTACAAGAGGGAAGTTGAAAAGAGAACCTGACTCTATTACTTCCAGTACAAAAATAATGCCAGAAGGATTACTTGTGTTAAAGCTAAAATTGAGGATACGCAGAAAATTTGTAACCGCCCTGTCAGCTGGGCCTGTAAAATACACCAACAGCACTCCTGCAGAAAGGTAAGACCAGCCCTAAAACAAAACCAATTGTTGGCGGAGGGTGGTGACATGTACTGATAAGGACAGGATCCTGGAGGCTGAGCAGTTTGTGACTTGTAACACTCCACTGTGACCCTTTCTGGGCCAAACGAGAAATCAATGGGACTCGATCTGCGCTATCGGTTGGTCAAGGCCTGGCACATATATGATTAATTCGACTGTATTGTTTAAATTGCTCTTGTGGCCAACAAGTACCCAACACGGTTTCGACTTAACGGAGTTATAAGACGGTGGCTGAAAGTCATTTGAACTGAGATAGCAATACACTTGAAACAATTTAACTGTGTGGAGATAAATGAGTTATAACTAGTATAAAAATAATGTTGCCTGCAAAGGATTCTCCAGCAAATTATATATATATATATATATATAACTGGATTTGACATCAAGTAACGCACGATGGTTGATATGCCATAAAAATAAAACGCCAACCAACCAACCAATCAATTCTCAAATCATTTGAGTGTGTGCAAACAAATGAACAATATTAAATACAACTTTTAGTACTAGATGATAATACTTAAAACCATTGAACAGTGTGCAAACAATTGAATTATAACCCATTTAAAATGTTACCCATCACCTATTCGCTTACAAATCCCCCACACACATGTACTCACACACACACACACACACACACACATATATATATATATATATATATATATATATGTATGTATGTCTGTATGTGTGGACTGGATTTGGCATTAAATAGCCCTCAATGCTTGATATGCCATAAAAGCCACCAAACCAAACCAAAAAAGATAAGTGTAAACTATGTGGTGATTGAGATGAAACGATCTATCACATAATAAGCAAATTCATCAAACTGACTTAAAAAGAATACAAGAGCAGGGATACGTGGATGGGAAAGGTGATCTACTAGGAATGGTGGAAGAGGTTTAAGTTTGACTATACGAACAAATGATGTGTGTACAAACCATAAAATGTCCCAGAAAAAGAAATCCATTAAAGTCTCTCATATTTTCTCGTATAAACGTATCACCAAACCCCGGCCAAAAGACCAGACATAGGTATATTTAATAATAATATGGCTTGTCATCACATAGAAATCGCTGTACTAGCAAAGCAAATATTAAGAATAAAATAAAGCGAAAAGCAGGACAAATGTCTGGACCTTGCTAAAGAGATGAAAAAAAACTAAAAAAAAACAAAGAAACTGTGGAACATAAAGAAGATCATTATATATATCATCGTTGGAGTTCAGGGAAGTTTCCAAGAACTTGAAAAAAGAAATTGGGTGAAATGGTGAGCAGAAAAAAATCACAGCTATCCAGATTATTGGACAATTAATATCAGGAAATATATTTAGAAAAGTTCAGGGGATCAGAAAAGACTTGTCGCTCAGACCAGGGGAAAACAACCAGAAAAATTGGCGTGAAAAATTCGCAAGGAGTTAACTACTACTATTACTACTACTACTACTACTCCTACTAATAATAATAATAATAATATGAAATGACCTGAATATGGCTGCGCAGAGGAAACCCGGAAGGAGAAACTGAGTCTCTACTAAATGCAACACAAATTAATTGCATAAAAGAATGAGGTCTAATTATGTCAAAGCCAAAGTTGATAATGTGTAGGAGAATAGCAAGTATAGGCAATGTAGTGATATAAACCAAACATTTAACATAATCTTCAATAATAGAATATTCTTTTTTTCCTTCTTTTCACTTTATACAGAGACTGTCTGAATATATAAATGTATCTCAAGTAAAGTGTGAACAAACAGCATTGTTTGATTGGCAGGGTAGATAATGAGAGAGATTTTGATTCTTGTTTGCAGTAACTGTCACCGCTGTTAAAGCTTGTTTTAGAAACCGTACAAAATGACGCTCCCATGTTTCGGATTAGGCGGTGTGGTTGACAGCGGGGAATGTCGACAAGATTTAGAATTTGGATTGAATGTCAGTGAAAAGAAAGAACAGTCGATAAATTTAAAAGAACTTTGAGTTAAATTGGCAGAGTTTGGCAAAGAGAAGGAAATGGAAGGAAATAGCGAGAATAAAGAAATGAAAGAGACAGACAGACAGATGGAGAGAGCCAGAGAGAGAGAGAGAGAGAGAGAGAGAGAGAATGAATAAAGAAAAGAAAGAATGAAAGAAAAAAGACTGATAAAGACTAATTGAAGGAAAATGAACAAATAATAAAAATGAGATGGAAGAAAGAAAAAGGAAGTAAAAGAATGATGAAGTCAATAAAAAGAAAAAGAAAGGAATGTTAGAAAATCAGTGAATGCATGAACCCAAGGAAATGAAAAAAGATACAAAAATGTATAAGAAAAATAAAAGAATGATTAATCGAAAGAAATGGTGTAAAAATGAATCGTAAGGAAAAAGAAAAAAAGAAAGAAAGAACAAATAAATAAATGCAAAGGGTAGAGATGTTGGAGAACCAAATGGTAAAGAGAAAAAACTGTAAATAGATGTATTAAGAAATCAGGTTGATTATTTGGTTGGTGTTTTATGACATATCAACTCTTGTGGGTCATTTAATTAAAAAATTATGTGTTTATATATTATTTGTAAACAAATATTTGTTGGTAACTTTACTTTTAAAAGAATTAGAGCTCATTTGTTAGCTCACAGTTCAATGACGTCTGGTATGCTATTAAACAAAGAAACCAAACTAAGTCAATTATTATATATTCGTTTGCTGAAGACCTGATGAGCAATGATAAGCTCCAACTATGTGTTGTGGAAGATTGAATCGGAAAAAGAAAAAGAATTCCGAAGATTCCTCGGTCCTAGACATACCAGGAAATAAATTATGCAACAATTTATTGATATTGTAGTCTCGGTAGATTTAAATCCAAAAAATGAGATTTGTATAAGTATTATAGATGTGATTATTGTACATGGTGCATTTAGTGATGCAAAGACAATAAGTAAAGTTAGCAACCATAGTCGAGGGTGACCCGAAGGCTCCCTTTTCGATAGCTACTACACCAAGGTGTAGGGGAGGGCGCTACTCCATTCCCAGGATTGCTCCACTTTACCCTTGAACCGTACCTTATAATGCTGAGTGTTAAGCAAGGTGGTATCAAGTTCCATTTTTAAAGTCTTTGGTATGACTCGACCTGGGATTGAACCCAGGTCTCCCGGGCCATTGGCGAACACTCTAACCACTGGGCCAATGTCCCGGTTAATAGGATTTATCTGTAAAAAACGTGGCAAACCATCTTTCTTGCTTAAATAGCCCTTCTTGATTTTTTTCGTTCCATTGAATGCTCAAGGGTCCTGCAAGAAAGTAATAATTGGTCTATTATACTCGAGTAATGAACGATTTTGTGTCATGAACAAGACCTAATTTCTCGCCATTTGAGAATGTGTGGTGTTGTGCGTTTATATTTTCATACAGGGTTACTTGAGAATGTGTGCGTGTGTTTTTCGATACAGGCTTACTTAAGTATATATATTTGGATTCTGGAAAATAAATATCATATATATATATATATATGTGTGTGTGTGTGTGTGTGTGTGTGTGTGTGTTTGTGTATGTGTGTGTGTTTCGATACAGGTTCAACGGACAATAGATCTCGTGAGCCTGAGATTTTACCCGGTTTTAAATTGTAGTTGAAATATTGAGATATTTCTTAGAAAAGTTATACATATAAGGCTTTATTTTACTGATATAAAACGCTTTTCCTTATATATATATATATATATATATATATATATAATGAAAAGCGTTTTACACACACATACATATATATATATATATATATGTATATGTGTGTGTGTGTGTGTGTGTGTGTGTGTGTGTGTGTGTGTGTGTGTGTGTGTGTGTGTAAGCACGTCCTGACATATATATGTGGGTTCTGAAATTATATATATATATATATATATATATATATATATATATATATATATAATTTCGGAACCCACATATATATGTCAGGACGTGCTTGCGTATCTTCTCATATCAACCTATTTCCATCTGAATCTTTATTCGTGTAACTAGGTATCTATTTGAGCCTTTGGATAATGATACAAAATTCTAAAATAAATGAATACTTACAGCGAAAGTGAGAGTAATATAGAGAATCTAGATGCATAAGAATGATAAAAAAGAAAAAAAAATCACTAAATAGAGGAACGTAAGCAAAAGGAAAATTCTTCCTAATGAGAAACAAATACAGGAGAATACTCAAACAAAAGTTAATGGGCATAAACACACTAAGGATTAGAGAAAGAAAAGAATACAGAACAAAAAGCAGGCAAAATCGAAATCAATAAATAAAATAATAAGCCTGATAGAAGAAAACCTGTGGTTCTTTTAGCGGAAGACAAAAGGTAATTATGCAAAATATTGCGATCTAAAAATGTTAAAATTGCATATTAACAAGTGTCATTAATAATATGCGAATTACTTAGCTTTTCATCAGCACAGGAGAAATTATAATAATGAATTAATGATATATCTAATTTTTGACAAGACCAATTTATGGCAGACAAAACGCCTTTGTTTTGTTTATATAAGCAGATATAACACTACAAGGACTGCACCTTTTTGATAAAGTAATACACTCTCTTTGTTTAATAGTCTTTCAATATAGTAGTTGCATTTTTTCGATTCATTTGCAGTGTTAATTTGCCATAATTTTAGTTAATGCTCTTTTGTTTAGTATCTGACGTTATTCAAATAGGCACAAATAATTTCTTGATATTTGCTTCTTTTCATGTTTTTCTATTCATTGAAGAATGGTAATTGGAAATGAAAGTGTATTTAGCGGCTTTTATCGTAATTTTAACATCTTCGTCTAATTTCCTGCCATATTGGTACTTTTCTGGAAAATAAATATCATCTTGGTAATCTTTAAGGAGGTTTACCTTTATTTTTTATGTACATCTTGGGTGTTCTTTCCTTTAGTGTTTTCATTTTGTAACTTGGTTCCTAATTCGTCTTTTTCTCTTATAATTAATGACATTGTTATCTTATTATTTATCGACTTCTGGCGTGTTTTTACAGTATACAAATAAAACACAAAATACAATAATCTATTAAAAAATTTTTACATATATTTTGAAATCATGTATAAGTTCCTCAAGCAATATCAATTACAGATTGTATTAACTGACACATTGACTGTTTTAATTCTTGAAAATACCATTATTGCATTACTAAAGAAATCATTTAGGTTCCTGTTATTTTATAGTAGTTTGGAATAAGTTATTATTCAACTACGTTGATGTAATATATAATTTTAAAGCGTAGATTATGCAATACAGATATATGACAATAGTTTTGTTTTCCTTTTTCAATCTAATCTATTTAAAGCTGTCAAATTAATGATAAAAAAAGTATATTTTATTGATTAATTGATTGATTTTAACTGGGTGTCAAACCGTAAAGAGTTATTTTATTCGTTCGTTGTTCGTTCATATTCATATTTTTTATGTAGTAGTTTCTTAAATTTTTTGGCACAGGGTTCTAACGAAAACAAATCATTTTTAAATATATCTATTTGGTTAATAGATGAGACCATTACAGGTACTAACTCTCCAGGTGAAAGTGTACCTGAAGGTTAAAATGATGAAAAGGTGCTCCACACTATCCAGATCTCCAGAACTATACCCTCAACATCCGATTCAGTATAATGTTACAACCAGGACAAAAGCATATTCGATGGATTTTATTGTATGAGCACAAAAGTGAATGCAAAGCAGATGAAACTGTTTTCTGTATCAGCAAAGCATTTTGCTAGAGGACCGTCAACAAAAGCAAACACTCATTCCAAAAATGTCATATCACAGAATGGAATCTTCTACAACAGACAACAAGATAAGGGTCATTATTGATCAAACTCATGCAAAACAGCTCGAGAGCTTTTGAAAGTAAATCTAAAGAATTTAACAATTGTTGGATGTTTGCATCCCCACAAGAAAAAAAAAATTGATTAACAAGGGTCGTTCAATTTGAACGAAAATAAAGTAAAAAATCAGCTCCGTTAATAGGGCTTCCCTTACGCTGACCCTATTTACTGAAGACAAATATCCCCTCCCCAGAAAAAGAAATGTCCTGGATATGACACTAAGCTGCATCCGGTGGTGAGGCTCCAGTTCCATTCTGACCCTGAGTAGTGGTACCTTTAAGGGTCCCATGGACGTTTTGAATACATCTGTTTGAAACCTACACACAAAGTAATACTTAAAACTATATATGAGTTTGTCAACAAATGTAATTGTTGCGTTCTGGTTAATGAACGCTGGTAGTAGTAATAAAAACCACGAGATACGAGAAAAAAAGAGTTATATTTACAGGAACAAGTATTTATAAGAGAGAGACTGTTCGTTGTAGGAAAATAGGATTAGTGGCTAGAATAAGGATATACTTCAACAATAGGAAACGGCTCTTCAGACTCGTAGACTGATCTGGACTGGAAACCTCTTGGTATAAGAGCTACTGCCGTATATGGTAGATGGCCTAGCTCATTATGCTGAGAATTTAGGTGATACCCAACAGTAATTAAATAGGAACAATTATTTGAAATCATATAATTGTATTTAACTTATTTACATAAAAAACAGTTCTTGGAAGCTATAATTGTTTACTAATGATCAATATTAGTAGTAACTTGAAACCGAGTCATTGCTTGAAAAATAAATAATCCGAAGATTTACATACCGTAAAAGCAAGCAACCAGCGAACCACAAAGATATAGCTATTTCGAAGTCTAGTCTTTGCTTCTATTGGACAACGAAAACGAATCCTTTCTGGATCACATTGTGTTAAAAAATGGATTGTATACATCCAACTGCATCCTGCACAGTGGTTAGATTGTTTGTAGCGTCGAAATACCTTCCAAAAACAATGTGGTATCAAAAGATGATAATAGTTGTTAAAATTTGTATTATAAGGATGGAAACTTGATATGTTTGGCAAGTTGAATCCTCCACTACACGTTAGTGAACCCTGGTGTAACCATCACACCAGAGAAATACAGCAAGGAAATTAACTAAATAAACAAAAACTAGCACATTCAGCTTCCAAAAGTAGTCACTCAAAAATACATTTTTCCGTTACAACACCTGACTACATGTCTTGCGAATGGCTGAGAATCGAAAGAATTGAAAGAATCGAATTATGGAACTCTATCTCACTCGGCTTATTCACAAGATATTTTTCCGATTTACTTCGATATCTGCAAGAATTTTAAGAATATCCAACCAAACGAAGCTTTCATACCCAATCAACAGCTCAAAATGCCTTTGAAGAATTTAAAGTTTTCAAGAATCCAGAATTATATTCAACCGAAATGCATAAATTCTAATCGGTCTAATTTTCCCGAATTCTTTATTCTTCTGTTTGTAATGGTTTTCATTCTCCGCTTTACCATTATTTTTATCATATTGATTAAGTTTTTCCTTTTTGTCAGTTTATGTTCATATATTTCTCTAAGTTATGCTGTTTTAAAACAATGGTTAAAAACCGCAATTAATTTTACACCAACCTATTATATTTCAATAAAATTTATCAAAGTTATTATTCATCCAAAAACATTCCTTTGTCTCCGCCATCTTTTTTGTATAAAGCACTTCACTCATTTTGTGCAAATAATTATATATCCAATAAGATATGTTAAATACTATCTCACAAACATGGGACATAGTAACGAAACTTTTGTTTACACAATAATGGGAAAATGCTCTAGCTTCCAAAATAAAACAATTTTAAATTCTTTTTGCAAGATAGTAATAGTCCTCGGATAAGAAAAAGTAAGTTGGTATGAGCTACGTTTTGTTAATAAGTAGTAGAAGTATGAGAAAAGAAGTTTAATGAAATAATAGTAATTTATAGTTTAACATTCTTCAATAGACTAAGATATATCATATAACTAAAATACACACGGAAAAGAATTACAAATACGAAGAATAATTACGAGTACTTTATATTACATAGAAAAATACACATTTCATGTATACTTATGCATTATTAAAATATTCATATTTGTATATATATATATATATATATCCAAAAGAAAATATGTAGGCATAAAATGTCTATAATGTTTAATGAAATTTGCATATATATATATATATATATATATATATATATATATATATATATATATATAAAGTAAATGTGGCTTATGTTTTCTTTATTTGAGTAATAAATTGATATTAACAAACATAGAGAACGAATCATTTTCCATTTTAAAACATAATTTCGTCCACTCTAAAAGTAAAAAGTTAGCGAGCGTAGTCGAGGGTGACCAGAAAGCTCCCTTTTCAATAGCTACAACACCGAGGTGTAGAGGAGGGCACTACTCCTTTCCCTGGATTGCTCCACTTTACCCTCGATATGTACCTTATATTGCTGAGTGTTAAGCAAGGAGGTATCAAGTACCATTTTAAAAGTCTTTGGTATGACGCAAACTGGGATTGAACCCAGGTCTCCCGGACCATTGGCCAACACTCTACCAACTTCCATTCTAAAAACATTCTATATATAGAGATTCTCGATATAATAATGATATATATATATATATATATATATATATATATATATATGTTATTCAGTTCAGTTAAACCGGAGTCGGGAATAATATATATATATATATATATATATAAATATATATATATATATATATATATATATAATGGGCAATAATTTATAAATTTTAGAGGAGTCAATCCATTTCTCGGTGGTATAATGGTAAGTATGGTCGCGTGGCAGCGGGTTTCGATTCCCCACCAGGTAGTTTGACATTTATAGCCAAATGAATGTCTGTTGAGTATTTTTTCTTAATTTTATATATGTCTTTAAAATAGTTTTAATATATATTTGATAGTTTGTGTAGAATTGACAAGTACAGTATCTATCTTAATGATCAACTGCCACACTTCAAATTCTATCAATTCCCAGTTTATATTTTAGATGAATTAAATTTTCCAGTTCTAACAATAGTTGTTTTGGTATTTATACCTTCTGTGAAAACAAAACATTCTTTTTGATGCATGAAGTCTTCAATTTTATATAAATGAAAATAGACAGAAGAGAAAAATGTTCAAGTGAGACGGTTACAACTTTGTCATGTTCCTTAAAAATTAAGCAAGATTTTACTTTATTAAAAGTTGATGATACCCATTCACAAAAAAATCAGATAATCGCTTTAAACGGATTTTCTTCATGTCTAAGTTAGACAATAAAAGCAGATTAAAAAGTGAAATTTTAAGGTTTTCTAATTATATTAGTGTGTTTTTAATTAAAATTGTAAAAGAATAAATTAAGGTAAGTTCACGAAATAGACAGTATAAGGAAAAGGCATGGTGTTAGGAGTGGGAATTAAAGCTCCCTCTTTTGTTGGAACTGAGAACTAAACGGAAGACTTAAATTTGTCTTATCTCAACGTCAATCTATGACAATGCTATTGAACTTAGTTGCATCAAGGTTCTGGAATCATTGCAGTCATTAGCGCTCTTTCTTTCTAATTTCTAAATTCCTACAACTTCATTTTCAGTTATTTTTTATGAAAGTTTTTCATTTGAGTCATAGAAAAAAGAAATGCCGTAACTACCATGATCCCTAGTTAGTGATTTTTCTCTTTCTAAGGAAAGAACAAAGGAAACGAAAAAAAGAAAAAAAAAATACAAAATACGAAAAAAGAAAGAAAGAAAGAAAAACAAATGAGAAAACAGTTGGAAAAGAAGAAAGACAAGATAGAAAAAGAGGAAGGAAATTGAGAAGAAAAAAAGAAATAAAGATAAGAGAATTGATGGAAATGCGAAAGGATTTTTTAAAAATCCTGATAAAAATACTAAAATTGAAGTAGATAAAGAAATCAGAAAGGAAAGTTATGGAAAACAAACATAAAGCGTGAAACTCATAAATTAATTACAACAAAATAACAAATGTTGGCTATTACAAAAAGAACTTTGTGAAAATAAACGAAAAAAAAAAAAAAAGAAATAATTTATGAATGATACAAAAATTGAAAACAGGCGAATGAAAAGCATGAAAAAAAGAAGAAAAAAAATACGGGAAAATTGTTTTGAAAGAAATAAAGAAAAAAAGAAAGAAAGAAGGAAGAAAAAAAGTTTAGGAAAAGACTATTTAAAATAAAAGGAATAAAAAGAGACGCTCACAATTTGTGAAATGAAATAAATCTAAAGGTGATGAAGATGAAGAAACAAAAGAAAAAGGAGAGGAATAGAGAAGAAAAAATACAAAGTATGGCAAAATCAATAAAAGAAAGAAGAAAAGAAAAAATGAAGATGAAATGAAAAATAAATATGATGCACAACGTTACTGAAAACATTACAAGTAAGAAAGAAAGAAGATTAACAGCTGACAATAAAGAAAAAGTGGATAGATAGATCGATAAGATGTGGCAGGAAAAAAGAAAGAAGGAAAAGGAAAAGAATAAAGAACATGCGGAAAATTTAGAGAATTAATCAAAGAAAAAGAAAGAAAAGTGATAGGCAGTGAAAACAAAAAGAAAAAACAAGATAATCAAAAGAAGAAAGAAAGAAAGAAAGAAAGAAAGAAATTAAATATGGAAAGAGAGAAAGAACGCAAAAAATTGACTAAGAAAGAAAGAAAGAAAGAAATAAAGAAATTAAATGTGGAAAGAGAAGAAAGAAAGCGAAAAAATGACTATAAAAGAAAGAAAGATAGAAAGAAAGAAAATGTGGAAAGAGAAGAAAGAAAGCAAAAAAATTGACTATAAAAGAAAGAAAAAAAGAAAGAAAGAAAGAAAGAAAGAAATTAAATGTGGAAAGAGAAGAAAGAAAGCGAAAAATGACTATAAAAGAAAGAAAGAAAGAAAGAAAGAAAGAAAATGTGGAAAGAGAAGAAAGAAAGCAAAAATTTGACTATAAAAGAAAGAAAGAAAGAAAGAAATAAAGAAAGAAATAAAGAAAGAACGGATGACAGGAAGAGAAAAAGAAGAAAAGAAGAATAACTATTCACTAAAACTGTTTAGAATAGGGAAATGAATAAGTGAATAAAGAACCTGTGATGGAAAGAGATGAAGAGAAAGGAAAAATCAAGAAGACAAAAAATCACTGAAAAAAGAAAAGAAAAAGAATTAATTAATGAAGGATAGAAAGAAATAATATGAGATTGGAAGAAAGGCATAAAACAAAAGAAGAAAATGAATAAAGACACAAGAGAATTCAAGAAAAACTCTGAATAAAAAATTATCCGATGATGAAAAAAAAAAAAAGAAAAGAAAAATAAGAAATAAAAAAACAACAAAACGAAACAAACAACGATTCTAATTGCAGAAACAAAATGGACTCACATTTGTACATAGACCCAGCCCACGCCCACAAACAGGGTGAGATAGAGCTTAAATTTTTCTCGTTTTCCTATTTTCATCTAAATCCAAACCTATTCCATAGATAAATAAATAAGTAAATAGATTCAAAGAAATACATAAAAAATGTATTTTCTTTTTCGCTTTTTCTAATTCACCAAAATTGAAACCCATGTAATTCTGAAAAGACAAACGTGCACAGAGGTTTGTAAGTTACAAAGAAAATGTTCAAGCAAAGATAATAAGTAATGAATCTCTCATGACTCTCTTCTTCTCGCCTATCTCCACTATTTTCACTAGCATTTTTTTTTAATCCTTGGGCGATTTGTGCTGCTGATGATCGTAGCCCTAGGCAAATGTGGCTTTAATGAAAACAAGTCTAAATTGTAAGCATTATTAAACGCGTGTTCACGATCTCTAATAACAATACAGTTCGACTCCGATATTTTTAGTATTGCATGATTTTTAAGAAACATTTTAAAGCACACGAACTCATACAAAATAATCCTATACTTATCTTAAAACACAATAATATACTTATATATATATATATATATATATATATATATATATATATATGAATGTGAATGTTTTGATGTTATACGCATCTATGAATGTAAATCCATATAACTGATTCAGATATTGTTATATGTGAGACAATATATAAGTACACAAATCATTAGTTAAAAAAAGTGGAAAATACTTGCGTGCAAATATGTGTTACTATATGACTGCTTTATTGTTGAAACTGAAAATTCATCTCAAGAGTAAGTATGAAGACTTGGATGATATGAATAGAAATATAATGACGCAGCATTGCACCATTCAAAAGAAGAATTCAGAGTTGTATCGACTAATGGAAAACCCACTTGAATAAGTGTGCTGTATGCCAAGTGGACTATTTTCAATAAAACTAACGTTTTAATCTTTATTAATTTCTGTCCTGGTAATATAGCGTCATGTTTGATACATTTTGAACATATCTTACGTATATATATATATATATATATATATATATATATATATGCGTGTATATATATATATTTGTTGGTCCAATGAGAGAAAATTGAATAACACCAAATTAAAAAAGGCCACAAGAGGATTTGTTTTTAAGTTATTCACTTTTCTTCAACACTTGTTTCTAAGGTTTTACGTCGTCTTCAGAAGGTAAATGGTTTGTATATTTTCGAGGTTTTCTTGTTCTTCTCCTTTATTAGTCCTTTCTCCCCAAATAATTCATGACAACTGATAAATCACATAGTTAAACTGACCAACAATATTACTCCCTAACTGATTGTATGTGTATGTTTGCGTGTGTGTGTGTGAAAGAACAATATATAAAGGATATATATAAATGAACAAATATTTATGAAAACGTTTTTCTTAAATCAGAAAAGTTCTTACATGCGTGTCAGTAGGACAAGATATAACCAAAAATAAACCAATAATAATTCCCCTCTTCATGACAATATAACGACAATTAGCTTCATAAATTAAATTTGAGTATATATACAATTATTAAATGAGATGTGTCTTATCTAATGATTATCTTATCTTATAAAAAACATGAAATTGAGTCAAGATGATATCAAAGGAAATTGAGTACACACACACACACACACACACACACACGCGCACACACACACACGCACCCTCGCACCCTCGCACTCACACATACATATGTATAGATAGATTGATAAATGTCACACATTCATGTGCTGAACTACTCTCATTACATATATATATATGTTTGCACGATATATATATATATATATATATATATGTGTGTGTGTGTGTGTGTGTGTGTTTTGCGTAAGAAAATATGTACTGTTTTTTGGTTTTTTGTTTTATTTTTGCATAAAATTAAATATATTATTTTTTCATTGATCTTGCGTAAAAAATATGTTGCTTTTTTTTTGCTTGGTTTTTCTGGGTAAAAAATCATACATTGCTTTTTTGCGTAAAAAAATATATATCAATTTTTAATTTTAATTTATTTTTTTACGTAAAAAAGTATATATTGTTTTTTTACCGTTTTTTTTTTTTGCGTAAAAAATATATATGTTGATTTTTGGGGGGTGGGGTTGCGTAAAAAAATATATATTGTTTTTTTGCGTAAAAAATAAAGATTGTTTTTGTTTTTATTTTGCGTAAAAAATATGAATTGTTTTGTTTTGTTTGATTCAAAGGACTGTAGACATCATTATTCTAGAAGCAGAATAACAATCCACGGTGAGGAAAGGCTTAATGGGACAATTATGAAGAAAAGAAAAGGCCGGCCCCTTTTTTGGGGTAAAGGTGAGAGGAAACACTGAATGTAGAAGGCAGAATTAAAAGGGCGTAGAATTAATAAATAAAACACAAATTAGGAAGGATCGGCCACTTTGGATGGGAGTAGGAGGAAATCAAGTATTTAAGGTGGAGGAAATCGATGGGGTTGAATTAATTATTGAATCCGAAATAGGAAAAAAAATTGATATTATTAATAGCCCCACAAACAACCACCCCTCGTTAAAAAGAAAATGCATATAAGCTGAAGGTTTTGTGCATTGCGAGAGATCAGCGCAGAATGGCTAAGAGACTCATGATACTATGAGTGCTTACCTTTTGCCAGACTCCTTAACATAGGGAGACCGAGAAGAAGGAAGAAAATACGCTCCTTGAAATTACCTTGCAACTGACTATCATGATAAGAGAGAAGACAGAAGCAAAAGACTGAGTAAAGCGAACATAATAAGCAACTTGAAATCACTTTTTACCAAGCTCCCTATTACAGGGAGAACGAAAATGGTGATCATAAAGCGCTTCTTGAAATCACCTTATACAAAAATACCAAGATAAGAGAAAAACCAGAAACAAGAGACCGAGAAAAGCGAACATAATACGCTACCCGAAATCACATTATGCCAGAATATAATAGGAGAGAGAAGCCAGAAGCAAGAGACTGTGAAAAGCTAACATGAACACCACTTGAGATTTCCTTAAACATGATTATTGAAACCGAGAAAAGAAAAAGCCGAACCTTAATAAGATAAGTTGAGAGGCATTGTGTCTGTCTTCGAATGCGAAGAAATTGACTGACTGTTAATTCGTGCACCAGATCTCCGGGTCGTATAACTACTACCAATCAGTATGTATGTCACATTTTATAGACTCCTTTTTACTAAAGAGAATATTATTGTTTATAACAAAACTGTGTCCTGTTTTCTATTTGTTGACGTTCGATTTTATTTTTTAATTTCTTTATTGCGCGATCTCAACTCTTCACCGATCGACTGGCGACTCCAGTTAGTGATCGATCTGCTGCCTGGATCGAAAACTGCACGTGGGCACGTAGGCAGATCGACCGTGCCATCCGGTGACATAACCAGTCAATCGGAAGAGTTAACGGATTGATTTGGGATGGTGGATGTACGGTTACAGACAGTACATGGAAAATAATCTTTTCACACGCACACACACATGTATATATATATATATCAAAAAGGAGAAAAAACAGAGAGAGAGAGAGAGGGAGAAGAGAGAAAGAAATAGATATTGAGAAAGAGAGAATGAGAAAGAAAAATAGATATAGAGAGATATAGAGAATACAGAGAAAGAGGGAGAAATATCAATGATCAGAAAGTATCGAGAGAGAAGTTTTACATTTTTTATTTTTAGCATTTACATTCAGCCCTTGATTGAATAGAGCAATTTATGCAATAATTTAAGTTTTCTAAATTTCTTAGACGTAGCTTGATGATTTTTAGCATTAAGGGTTTTTTGGACTATTGTCTTCATCTTTATTGTTTGTCGCCTAAGAAGCCTAAGAGACTGATTACATTTCACATAGCACTAATACCCTTGGGAAAGGTATGAATCCAATTATTCTCCCTCCAGCGATGGGTAAATAGTAGGGCAGACTTGGTTTTTCTGCCTTGGTGAGGTGACTAGTCTAGGAGAAGGAAAACTCTGAATAAAACCTGTTAAACTCCGCTTAAAAAATTGACCTTGTGTCATATCCTGCCCGAACGGAGGGGTTGGGTAAATATGATAATAAGCTAAAATTTACGGGCGCAGCTTTACATCACTTGAAAATTTTCACTTCAAAGATTTGCGGATGCAGCTTTATACGACTTAAAATGAGTTTCCGTGTTGTATCAGCTAATGTGAAGCTCGTTGGAACCTTTGTGCTGATTATCAACGGACCATCAAAAAAAAAACAAAAACAAAAAAAAAAAAACAAGAAAACTACAACAATAACAAAAAAAACTAATATTTTATTCCTAATTCATTTCTTTCTTGGTAAATACAGCTTCAGTTTTGATACAGGACGGGAGATATGAATGATTAAATTAATTCGTTTTCGTTACATTCACTACTATGTACAGACTTTAAACTTTCAAAGATCAGCCCAGTCGGCTGGGGCAGTTGAATACACCGATTGCATCTCGGCAGCAGGGTAAGACAACCTACCAACAAGTGTCCTGGATATGACATTTAACAATCTGACTGTGAGGCGTCGGGGAATGTAGAGTACATCTTCATTGCCATTGCTCCCAGGTCTACTCTGACTTGAAGTGGTAGCACGTGATAGGATCGCTTAGAGGGGTCAAATATGATTGTTTGACAGTTGAATTGTGTGCAAATAAATGACTGATTTTTAATTGATTTGTTAGAAATAAAACTATTTGAATATTAAAACTGTGTATAAATAAATGACGATCTAATTGAAACGTTAGTGATACATAGAAATACTCGAAACTATTTAACTGTGTGCAAAGAATGAGTAATGATGAACAAATTTATTAGTGTTAAATAGCAATTCTTGTAACCAGTTAACTGTCTGTAAGCAAGTGATTAATGTTAAATAGAATAATTCGTATTAGATAGAAATACTTGAAATCATTTAACTGTGTACAAAAAATGAGCTCAGGCTCGTTTAAAAATGTTATCCACAAAATGTGTTTAGAAATCATATGTATAAATTGGCTTTAAATAACCTACAATGGTTGATATGCCATAAAATCCAACCAACTAACTTTCTCGAATGGAGTCAAAGAATAATATTTTTCTCACATTTTTCCGGTATTTTAGTTTTGATTGTAAACGCACTTAAAGGCTACTTTCAGTGGCCATAAAGCACAGCATGGAGACATATCTTATTCATAAACTATATTTGTTAATAGACTTTCTTAATTGCAAATAAATAAATAAATGGAAATAAGTAATTAGCATTTTTTTAGCTTTCGGAATGAGTGCAAACTCAGACTCTTGCTGTATTATTCGTTGAAATTGAATTAGAAATAGGTTTATTCTAAAAGTTAGATCATGTTAATGGCATTGATTTAATAAGAATACTGATGCCAATTTTGTTGTTATTCAAACATGCATACGAAAATCGGATCATTATATTGTCATATTTTATACGTGGAGATTTACAGTTATATTTGAAAATCCATATTTAATGAAAATATTTTCCAGCAGAAAGCAAAAATTATAAGAAAACATTGTTTGTTAATGATAAGAAACAGTAAAAAAAAACGAATTGTCGATCCCTGGACACAAAATAATATGAAGATATTTTAACTGAATTTGTTTGATAGTAAGACATTCAACAATGAAATAAAAACACGCCTTAGAAGGATAAACGCCCGCACACTTACACATACATACGCATTCACAAACACACACATACATACATACATACATATATACATACATACATACATATATATATATATATATATATATATATATATACATATATATAAAGATAGAATGAGTGAGAGAGAGGGAGGAGGACGAGCATTGTGTTGAGAACTTTAATGATTTAAACTGAGTAAGGAAACAGTACTTATCACGAGAACTTTTCTTTCATTGAGTTCTTTTTTATTATTGATACATCCGATTATTTCTTAGGTTTTTAAAATTTGCTTGCAGAAATAAAGACCTTTATCATAATCCAAGATTTCATCTCGTTATTTAGGACATGATAGAATGGTAACGAATCGTCTTCCTGTCCTTACCATTTTTATTTGGTCTTTTTTTTTCCTTTCCGTTTAAAACCTTCGAATTATATGATTAAAAATATCATACTATAATAACTATTAATCCTCGTTCACAATGCCTTGGATAGAAGGGGAAAATATCTTTATCACTACTTATTCGGAGACAAAATCATTCAAAGCTGTCACAAAATAGATGCAACCCATTAATATGATAATGATTTATTTCTTAGATGAGAAATTAAAAAAAAAAGATTGCATGTCCTGGAAGCTGATATAATCAAAATTAGGAAAAATTGATTTGATATCTCTAGTTCTAAGAGTGCATTTTTTATAGGACAAGTTCCGAATGACTGACATTACTCTTGTCTCAGTAATAAATCATTATCATATTAATGGGTTGTATCTATTTTGAGACACATACTACATTTTAGGAGGACTCAGTGGCAGAATAACTATTTCAATGAAAACTTGAATTTTGTAAGCAGCCATTCACGTATGAAAATCTGCACCTCTGATACGCAAAATTCAATCGGCAGATATATTCTATTTCAATAAAATAATATGATACTCGAACAAGAAATATTGAGTTAATTTAAATAAGAATAAACTAAAAAATTAACACAATATCTTGTACGAGCAGCTGTTGCAACTTGTCTCAAAACTTCGGAAGTATCTTTCGATATTTTTTACCCACAGTAAAATTATATATATATATATATATAT
>OY757911.1:73367025-73394525 GCA_963585895.1 Sepioteuthis lessoniana | reverse complement strand
AATATCATGGAAAGTAAATATCCCTAACAACCTGTTTTTCTGATAAACACTGGAAAATTCTTGTTGCTTACAGCACCGTTAGACATAGTGACCAATTTGTGTAGTCTATTTCGAAAGTTTAGATTTTGAAAATCACTTGGCGAATATTCTTCCAGTGGTGTTGGGTAAGTATTCCGTAAACAACTAGCTCCTTTAAACGACTCGATGAAATTCGAAAATTCCGTTGTATTGCATGGCCATGTCTCTATTTGCATTGCAAATGGCACACAGCACACAATCATTGCTGGTGTGAGGAGAACTTAGAACTGCTACTTTCGCTTTCTTATATTTCCTCCCATTAAACAATTCTTCTCTGGTCAACTCTTCCAACAATTTCAAAATATCGAAAAAATAATCAATTCACCAACTCTAAAACGGAATTGTATTACATATAATTAAATCAATTATTAATGGGATAAACAATTTATTTTGAAACGTGAATTCATTCAAAAGGAAAATATCTGAACTCGGTTACGAATTTATACATTAATATGACATTTTAAAACATTGTTGCTAACTTTATTGCATGTTAATAAAACAGATGATTTACTGCAAAAAAAAACCCCAAAATTCTGATTAATTGATTCAATTGATTCAATTATTTTCTACAAAAGGTGATAGCATTCATCATGACATCGAATACCGCCAGAAAATCGTAGATATTGTTTTTTAGTCTTTTAATTTATGGTTTAATTCTTATGAATTGATGGCTTTTCTATAACCGACTCATTTTCCTAGTGGGTGGAGTGTTCGCCAATAGTCCGGGAGACTTGGGGTTCAATCCCAGTTCGCGTCATAGCAAAGACTTTAAAATGGTACTTGATACCTCCTTTCTTAACCCTCAGCAATTTAAGGTACGTATCAAGGATAAAGTGGAGCAATTCAGGGAAAGGAGTTGCGCTTCCACTACGGTGTTGTAGCTATTGAAAAAGGAGCCTTAGGGTCGCCTTCGATTACGGTTACCAACTTGACTTACTATCATATTTTTTCCTTATCTTCAAGCCAACGAGTCTTTCTCCTTTTTTTCTTTCTGCCTTCATCTCATTTCAGTGAAACTTTCATCATTTTTCTTTTCTAATTGTTATTAACTCTTTTCCCATGTTATCTGTTTCATTTCTATATCTCATTATCCGTCACTTTTTTTTCTTTTTTCTTTCTGCATTTCTTTTCTTTCATTGTTATTCTCTCTTTCTATGATTTTTCTTTCTGCATTTCTTCTATTGTCTTACCATTCACTCTATTTCTCTTTTGTCTTTCTGCATTTCTTTATCTCTTTATCATTCATCTTTCTTTCTTTTTACATGCTACAATTTCTTTCATTTAATTATCATTCACTCTTTCTCTTTTTTTCTTTCAGCATTTCTTTCATTTTCTATCATTCTCCTTTTCTCTCATTTTTCTTTCTGCATTTCTTTCCTTTCATTATCATTCACTCTTTCACTCTTTTTTTCTTCCTGCATTTCTTTATCTCATTGTCATTCACTTTATTTCTCTTATTTTTTTTTTTTTTTGCATTTCTTTCATTTCATTATTTTTCTCTCTTTCTCTCTTTTTACATGCAGCAATTTTTTCATGTCATTATCATTAACTCTTTCTCTCTTTTTCTTTCTGTATTTCTTTTATTGTATTGTCACTCTCTCTATTTCTCTTTTGTCTTTCTGCATCTCATTATCATTCACTCTATCTCATTTTTCCTTCTGAATTTCTTTATCGCATTATCATTCACTCGTTCTCTCATATTTTTCTTTCTGCATTTCTTATATTTCATTGTCACTCACCTTTTTTCCTATTTTTCTTTCTGCCTTTTTCCTCTCTCATTTTCATTCACTCTTTCTCTTTCTTCTGTCTTTCAAATTTTATCACACTGTCATTGACTTTTTTCCTTTTTTTCCTTCTTAGCATATTGCTTTTTACCCCTTTCCTCTTTTATTCTTTTCTTTCTTTCTTTTTCTTGCATTTGTGACTGCGACCTTCTCTATTTTTTTAAAATAATGTCTAAGTCTTTTTGTTTTTTTTTAACAATTTATTCAGTTGCCCTTTCTTTTTTCATATTTTCACGATTATTTTCTTTCTTTCTTTCTTTCTTTCTTTCTTTCTTTCATTTAACTTTTCTTTTTCTTTCTTTTTTATTTTATTTTCTTTCCCATATTATATCATCACTCTCTCTCTCCCTCTTTCTCTTTCTCTGTCTCTCCGTCTCTCTCTCTCGCTGTCTCCTACTCTTTCTATCTCTCTTTATCTACCAATTACGGTCAGTTCAAATATGCAACACGGTTATAATCTATATATCTTACTTCATATCTATGAATTTAAAGCTAATCCTGTCAATCAAGTTATCTATCTTTGGAGGATACTCTTCACTTTATGACGAACACAATGCCTAGAAGGGTCTAATTAGTGAGCTTTCTACTTTCCCCGAGGGCAAATACATTTGCGGAATATGAACTTTGGAAGCAAATGTTGGCAAATGTTGGCAAATGACAAGGCGATATTGTGAAGCCTTTCACACCCTGTAACCGATTACCGCTTAAGCAAGTGTACAAGCTTCAATTAACTACGTCTAATGAAGCCGAACAAAGCACTTAATTGGTCCAAGCTGCTAACTCAAAATAATAAATTAACATTGCTTAACGCGAATAAGATTAAGATTATTGTAATCCTCTTGTAAGAGTTATAAAATGTATAATGATATATCTTTTTAAATTTTAACTTTAGGAAAAGCCACTCGAGAAGAATACCAAACATCTCAAGTAATAGAATAATTAAGTTTTTCTATCTATATTTTACTTAAATTCCCCTGAATCTGTATATAGGCATAACCCAATAAAGAACATATCATAGCAACGTATTATTAGAGTAATACAGTTAAATGATCTAACCTTGAGAATAAAGAGATTCGCTACCGATGTTGCCACTGGATAATATTTTTGTGGTGCATGTGTTGACGCTTAGATTCTCAGGGCTAGATGGGAAATGTCAATTTGTCACTTTTTCTCAATTGAAGCAGCAGTATCATCATGGACTGATATTACCAGAAGATCACAAGAGGTACACAGTGAGTTTAGTCTATAAATGTATGTACTATTGCCTCTAACTCATGTTTCATTCTATTTAACTGTCTGTCTGTTTCTATCGATTTATTCACATTTTAAAGTTTAATTTATGGCTTATATTTTTGGATCAGTCTACTATTCTATATATATATATATTAATACTTATTATAGGATGTGCATGTATGTATGTGTGTGTGTGTGTGTGTGTGTGTGTGTATTTGAGGGTATTAGATATTGTTTGGCGAGAACATTTAAGAAAATATTATGTGATATTTTAGAATATCTTCCCAAGAAGAAAAAGATCGAAAAATGTTCAAAAGAATACCGATGCCTAAATAATGCTTATGCGCTTATATATATATATATATATATATATATATATATATATATATATATATATATAAACAAATTTTAGTACAGCATAATTCTATAATTACTTGAATCAGAGGAATCATTTTATTGAATCAGTTTAAGATAATAAAACTAAACTAAAGGGACCCTTTCGCCTAGCGCTTTTCCAATAGTCACCGCTGTGATCGATTAAAAGTAAAATTCATTAACGAATGGGGTAATTTTTTTTTTTTAATTTAAATAGGAAGATAAAAAAAACCCAGTTCTTCAGATTCTTAATAATGTCTCTCAACAGACAAAGAGCATAAAATTGTCTTCTCTCTCGACACTACGTACAGTAAGTTAACGCAATGTAAAATAATTTGGGACGCCCGGGTTAAAAGTAGAAACGTATCAGCAGAGAATCTACAACGAGTTCTGATTAGCTGAAGAGAACTCAAATAAAAATGCCGTAAGGCAGTGGATGCGGGATAGTCGACAGGAACAAGTTAATTGGGAGCCAGACGTGACGAGGTAAAGACAGACAGTTGAACACCAGACACAACGATGTGAAAACAGCCGAAAGTTGCTGCCACCATTTTTTAGTAAGCGTTTATTTGTGCCGTGTAATGTTAGAATAGTATATTTGGGATGTAACGGGAGAGTGATAGCTTTCTCAGTTGGCTGAGATTGAAGAAAACACCGACTGCACATCTTCAGAGGGGTGAGACCCTCTCCAATCGGTGTCATGGATATGACACTAAACAATCCGATGGTAAGGTTCCAGTGATGCTTGAGCTTTGGGGAATGCGGTGTATCCCTTATGTGCCATTGCGCCCAGGTTCACTCTGGTCTGGAATGGTAGCACCTGATAAGGTCCTATCTATGGGTTAAATAGAACTAAACTGCATACTTATGCTAAACTGAATTATTTGAATTAGAACTGTTTGACTAAATGGAATAGCTTGGAATAGAAATGTTTTTGACAATTAATCTGTACTTACATTTGAACTTCGAGCCTATGCTAAACTGAATTTTTTAAATAGAACTGTTTTTGACATTGAAACTCTACTGACAGTAAACTGAATTGTTTGACATAGAACTGTTTTTACATTTAATTGTGTGTAAAGAAAATCTGTATTTATACTAAACTGAATTAGCTGAATTAGAGCCGCTTGAAAAAACTGAAATGTTTGAAATAGAACTATTTGCACAAAAATGGATTTGGCGTTAAATA
The DNA here is from genome assembly GCA_963585895.1 of Sepioteuthis lessoniana. Taxonomy (NCBI): domain Eukaryota; kingdom Metazoa; phylum Mollusca; class Cephalopoda; order Myopsida; family Loliginidae; genus Sepioteuthis; species Sepioteuthis lessoniana. The sequence continues at coordinate 73,389,866 of OY757911.1, read as the reverse complement.
ACCTACAAAGTTAATATGCCATAAAAAAACAAAAAACAAAAACAAAAAAACAACCACTCAACAATGATAGCTATAGCTTCTAAAATGGCCAGATATTTCTTGCACCTAGCCTTGTACAAGACCGAGAAACGATCATCAGCATATGCATATATATTGATCATACAAGTAATCACCAAAAGCCGATTCTCGCGCTTGGGAAAACACAGAAGTAGTATCTTAGGACCGTCAAAGTAATTCTCGTGGGACGTGACGTTTAACTCGAATTTCAAGCCTTTGCATAATCCTACCTTTATAGTCAGCATCGCACTGACATTGATATTTATACACCATCATACTTTGTTGAAGAATAGGGAAGACGTCTTCTTAGGGAGACGAAAAGATAGGTCTAGTGGTGATGTTGTTTCGTACCTTAACCGAGTCAAAACAACGCATAATCGACCCAGAGATTTTGTCAGCGAATAGCTGACTAACAGGTCCAATACGCGGGAGCTTTACACATACTGGACATTTAGAAGGACCAAACGATTTAATGGTGTTATATTTGGATATCATTGATGTAAAACTACTCAAGACGATGCTATCTGGATATCCATTCCTTAGAAAAATATCAGAAACTTTTTAAAATTTCTATATCGTTTCTGCTATTAGAACAAGTCATCAGTGCCCAATGAGTAAGACATTTGACGAGGTTGATCTTCCCATATTCTTGAGTAAATGATTCTCAACTAATGAAGCGGCCGATAAAAGTTGACTCTCTATAAACACTAAGAAATAAAAGAAATAGGGCCTTTCTCGACCAACACGTCGAGAAAAGGTAACATATTGTTTTCTTCTATTGTATACCGTGATGAGATCAATCCCAACAGTACATATACAAATTCAAATACAAAAACACACAATACAAATATAGGTGGACTCTGTTGTTTCAAATACGAACGGGTTTATTAATTCCTGACTTCAGTATATGGCGACACGAGGAGAGAGAGACAATTCTTAAAAGTCTGTGCTAACCAACATTATGTTGACTCTAACCCCACGCGCATCTTGTGGTGTCTAAGATCTCTGCTGTAGAGATCCGAAAAATCCAACTACCACTTTCAACGGTCAAAATCCAGCTCTCGCCTCAATGGTCCAATCTCAACTCTCTTTTCCAAAATCCTCAAATTCTTCGGACCATATCTGCCGGGCATGATATCTTCCACACTCAAGCCCCATTTCCTGTCTGTTTTTTATGACAAATGGTGATTGTCATATCCTTTGCGTGCGAGCATAACTGCACCAAATGACTCTGCACGTGGACTTAAGCAACTCTAATAGTTCAAAGACTTACCAAACTGAATGATAAAATGTAATTAACAAAAATGGATTAATATAAAAGGATCATTCCTTAATTATACAACACTTCTTCCAAAGTCAAAGATAGATTAAGGTTATTAAGGCAATGAAACAATTTTAATGCCTCTTTCAATGAAGGAAAGTAAGCAAAAGTTTCTTCAACGTAACGGACGTAACAATATGGTTTGTGAACTTTGTCAAAAAGCTGTTGTTCCAAAAACCCCACAAATACATTAGCCATAAGAGGAACAAGGGGAATATCTATCGATATTCCATCAACTTGCGGATGCATAGTATCATTAAAGCTTAACGAGACCTACTTATTAGCCAACTCCATCAATTCGATGAATATGTACTAAAGAAATGGCAGTGGCCTTAAATGGCAACGATATAAGTAATCAACCCAAATACATATATTCTTACCAAAAGAATAGTGGTGATACAATGAAAGTTTGTCTGTAAATGATAATATATATATATATGTATATAGTTAGATTCTCTAAATATATTGGTGTCATTCCAGACCGATTTCATTATTCAGTAGTCTACATTTCAAGTCTATAAGGCATGGTTTGGTTGTGTTTTATGGCATGTCAACCCTTCTCGATTATTTAATGGCAGATCCTCCATATATATATATATATATATATATATATATAACTTGCAAATGAATAGTTTGTTATCACTATTGTTTTTAAACAAGTATTGCTAATTAACATAAGTATTTCCAATTATCACACATCTAATTTGATATTAATCAGTTGTTTGCACACGGTTAAATAGTTTCAAGGATTATAATCTAACACTAATAATTCTATCAATTTATTAATAATTTGTTTACATACAATTAAATTATTTGAAGTATAGCTATTTAACATTAGTAATTCTATTTATCAAGTATCCCAATCATATACGAACAATTTGCACACAGGCGTAGGGTTTCAAATCACGAATAACAATAATCCCTATTTAAACATTGAACAGTTCTATTTGATCCATAGATAGGACCCTAACCGGTACAACCACCCTAAATGATCTTGAGATTAACGTTAATGAAAGGGTACTCCATATTCCCCGAACTCGTTGACAAGAGACTCACGATCAGATACGGTTTAATGCCATACTTAGAACTCTAAATGATTTCAATCATTGCTATTTAATCCAAATAATTCTATTCAGCGTTATCCATTCGCAAGGACACAGTTAAATGGTTTTATCAATTGCCGTCTAATATTAATAATTATATTTAATATAAATTAATTGTTTGCACATAGTTGAATAGTTTCATGTATAATAAATAGTAGGATTGTTCTGTTTGATCCTTAGATGGGACCCTAACACGTATTACCACTCCAAGTCAGCGGGTAATTGGGATAATGGCAATGAAGGGCTACTCCACATTCCCCAAAGCTCCAATTGTCCAGTGGGCTGTAGAATATACCGACTGCTTCTCTGCAGAGGGGTAAAAACCCCACCACCAAACAAGTGTCCCGGATATGATACCAAGCAAGTGGATGGTGAGGATCCAGTAATGCTGGAGCTTTGGGGAATGTGAAATAAGCTTTCACTGTCATCGCTCGCATGATCACTCTGGTTCGGAGTGGTCGCACCGGATAGGGTCATCTCTAGGGCTCAAACAGAACTAAATTATGTATTTATGCTGGACTGAATTGTTTGAAATAGAACATATTTTTGACATTGAAATAGTGTACCTATGTTTAACTGAATTCTTTGAAATAGAACTGTTTTTGGCTTTTAACTCCTTGTAAAAAAAAACTATATTCATACTAAACTCAGTTGGGTGAAATAGAACTTTTGAAATGTAAAAAAATGGATTTGGCAATAATGACTTGTAAGTCATTATTGTCAAATCCATTTTTTTCTACATTGGTTGATGTGCCATAAAATCCATTTTTTTTTACATTGGTTGATGTGCCATAAAACCAATCCAAAACAAAAACAAAGTTCCAAGACTAAAGCCTCACTATCAGATAGTTTAGTGTCATATCAGGACATTCTTTGGTTGGGTTTTACCCCTCTACAGTGGTGCAGTCGGTGTATTTTTACTGATTCAGCAGGCAAGATTAGACTGAAAGTGTTATGAAAGGAAAGTGATTGGCGTTCACATGTGAATGAGACTGGAATGAGATTATTTAAACTTCACAAAAAAAGTAATAAGAATTTTAGAAGTTCTCTGGATATCTTCATTTTTACAATTACTAGATGTAAACGATAGTTTATACACACGCCAGCTCTCTGATGGAACTAATGTGTTAATCTTGATAGTGACTATCTCGTAAAATAACATAGTAGTCTTAGTATATATGCAACGTTTTCTTTTTCAATTATAAAGGTGTTGGATCGATTAATATTTTTGACATCTACCATATCAATATTGTAATATTATGAGGTTAAATTTTTTGGTTTGTTTAGTTTCTTTCGTTAAATGGCATATCAACTTTTGTGGGCTATTTAATGATGAAGCCATCTATGTAGAAGAGAATCGGTAGAATATAACCCGTAGCTTAGAGAATAAGTAGGTTCATACTTTGCTGAAAGATATTAGTCCGAATTGTGTGACTGGAATTCTAACTTGCTTTTTACATTGTCCAACACGTCAGCCACTATACCGTGAGGAATCCCCCCGAAATATTGGTGTTTGGCAGTGTATCTAGTTGGAAGCCGTTCCACCGTTTTATGAGAAAGCTAAGTTATTACAAGATACAAAAATGTTTAAGACGTTTTTTTTTTCCGAACACAGTCGATAAAAACCAGTGAACAGCTTGAGAAGAAACGATGGGAGATAAATCTACGAGCCCCATAGCGTTTCCTAAGGTCTGGAACAAACGTAAATGCTATTACATTTCTTAAGCCTCAGCTTCTTCTATTAAGACATGTTCAGACACATGTCGTCTGGCAAAACATGAGACAAGATATCGTTTCGCTGCATGTGTCTCCAATCTATTCATTATACATGCCAAAGAAAATGGACAGAAATAAAGATGGAGTTTACTCATATACTAAAGCACGTGCCAATTCCACGTAAGAGTATCGTAAATGTATACGAAATCTAACAGTATTTTTTTTTAATTTTTGGGCCGCTAAATTGTCAGTAAAAAACATTATCCATCTATACATAGACCACATATACATAAACACAACAAACGTATGTTTACCCACACAAACACACACATACATATTCTTATGTAAAACTTTGCAGATGTTGCGTAGAATTTGGTGTTATTTCTACTCAAAGAAAACACGTATGTGAAGATTGTCTATGGCTTTGAGCAAATCATGTTCGAAAGAAAAAAAAATGCCAATTAAATAAAGCTTATATATATATATATATATATAGAGAGAGAGAGAGAGAGAGAGAGAGAGAGCAAAAGAATAAACGGTTTATCAAATAGTATGGTAATCCCAATAGGTTTTATCATCAGAGTAGGATTATTTCAAAAGTGCTAACATGAATGTCTTTTTAGTGACAGGGGTTTAGGTTTTAGTTTTTAATAAGACTTGAAATTATATATATATTTAAAGATGTTTCCGGTGTTAACATGGGTAAAAAAAGAGAGATAATATCAACATCTACATTTAATATATATATATATATATATATATAAATCGGAAAAAATTGTAAATAATTACATACAATACCGATCTACATATTAAATAACTAAGATAGTCGAAAAACAGAATTAATTTAGTGTTTCTTGTAAGAAAATCATACCGTAAATATTTTCAATATTACATCATAAGAAAGAAATGTTCATGCATTCGATGTATCAGGTTGCATTGTCTAAATATAGTTTATATATTTGGTATGTGCGAAAAAGATTTTTGACAACCTCCAGTAAATGCGTTTATAAAAGCAGCCATGTTCAGATATCGGAGCAGATTCCGGCTAACGGTCGCAGTGGAGAGATATCCCGTCAATACCCCGAATGTACTCATTATCTCTTCGACTGTCTCAACATTTGTAACGAGCCAAAGAAATAAAGGAAATAAGCTATATTCTTTTATTTACAAGTGTTGATAATTTTTCATTTTTGTAATCGAGTCAAGACGTTTCGGTTTTTGAATTTCATCAGGGCGTGTAAGTTAAATAAGCGTCGTTCAATGAATTAAGAGAATTTTCTTAAAAAATAAAATCAATTATTTTAGTATTTTTATTCAGTTAATGTAAACCTTACTCTGGAAAAGGTTTAAAGTCTTTTAATTTCGGAAAATGTATTTATTTTGAGCTCATTTAAAATGGTGGTAAGATTGAACAGAGGTCTGCAAACCATGTGGAATTTTTAGAAAAAAAGCGCGTAAAACGAGATAAACATTGATTTGCTACTATGAGTCTGAGACAAAAAGACTTCCATAGACAGAAAACACAATTTCTTTGGTAGAGAAAAAGTTCTGGGTGCAGCAGTCAGTAAAGAAAATCATGCTGACAGTTTTCATGGAGATGAAAATACCTCTAATTATTGATTTTCATGGGAAGAGTGCATTGGTAGACATGCTTCTCGATTTTCTTCGGCAAAATACTCTTTATTTATTGAACGACTCTTGTGTATATTTTTAAATTAATATATATATATATATATATATATATATATATATATATATATATATATATATATAAACCTTCTTTGTACGTGTGTAGTTTTATACTCTGGTTTAGGCTGTTTCCTTTGTAATAATGGCTTAGGTTCTCGTTTCTCTTTTTCCCAGCTATACGTTAAATGCTATTGCTGATATTAATCTCACGTTTTTCTGAATAACTAATCAACGAATTTGTTAAGTAAAAAAGGAAAAAGAATATGAGACCTGGGTTCCTTTACTCCGTCAATACTTGTTCCAAGTATCGTGAAAGAAGCGGTAAATTTGCTCATTAAACGCAAAAAAACATATTTCAATCAGAAAATGGTTGTGTTGGAGACCTATGTTCAGGCGAAAAAAAAACATGACTGTTGTAACGTTTCTTAGTGACTTTTGGTGTGTTCACCTTATGTGTTTGAGGGATAGACTAAAGTATCAGGTGCGACAAACGGCGAAAACATCACTGAGGCACATAAACAAAAGCCTTCTCTCCAAGAACGAGCCAAAAGAAAGTCTATGATAGTGCCATGCGCACCACTCGACCTTTTAACTGAGTGGGCACGGAATGGCCATTGACAAGAAAGTATAGTACAGGGCTTTGTCGTCCAGTTTAAGCTATAATCAGGCATCGGTGCCTAGACCCATGTTTGGGTCCATGTCCAGCTTTGCTCATCAAGCTCTCATTGCTCTAAGTGGGCTGATGACCAGCATAGTACAGCAGGGCTCGAGCCTAGGTTCTTGCCCGACTTTTCCCTCCCCTAAACCCCTACTATAATTGACCTTTGGGTCATTAATCTTCTGTCAAGTCTTGTCAGGTGGGAGGCCGAGACAAATAAAGCTTATGATAGAACAGAAAGCTTTAATCAAGATAAAGGAACATGCCCATTTTAACGCTCGTTCTGTAAATCCTTGCATATAAGATTGTTTTGCTGCACACTATTAAGAGTATCCTTGCCAACCAATATCTATTGCCAAACACGTCTTCAAAAAGTGCGGAAAATTCAGAAATGGATCATGAACTATTGGATGTACATTACCTTGTCCAATGAGTCTCACCAAATCCTGAATAATACAGACTGTCTGCTGAGTTACTCTGAGAATATGATGATATAGGGATACACTGCCGGAGACAGTGTTATGTTTTGGACATTGTGTGGAAAAAAATTGTCCCTATTTTTCATATTGAGAGTCCGGCTTTTCGGCAAAAAAACCAACTGCCAAAATTGCTAACATGCTCATGCTGAAAAGTGCCTGGGACTGAGGTTGAGTCCTTTTTCAAGAAGAAATGTTAGATTCTCCGTTTTTCAAATGCTTTTAAAATAATTCAACAATAATTTTTTTAGAATTATGGTTTGAATGTAGAAGTAAAATTAGACTAAGAGGGGGCAAATTTCCAGGGCATGCTATTTAATTTCAAGAATTTTCGATGGCCACCTTTATGGAAGTGTGTCGTACAAGGGTTATCATTGGGATCGAATAACATTTTCTTATGGGGAAAATACGCATGACAACCTATCAGAGCATAAGTGCCGAACACGATGAGCCGTGTTCAAATACTCGAAGAAGCGTTTTTCTTCATGCTTATGTCTTTGTGAATGACTCGGGACCATCTTTTGAAGAAACAGGGAATACTCGGTTCTTTTGCTTTGATTTGGACACCGGCATAGACGAAGCAAAACTGAATTCAAACCAATATAACTTACCTTAAAATTGACATTTTATTGCATGACAACCATAGAAAAAAACTAACAACACATCAATATACATGTATAAATAGTAGATATATAATAGTAAATCACTCCATCGATCTATGATCATGCACATCTAAGTGTATTACACACTATTTCGAACAACGCTAACATATTTAATGCAGCAAAATAGATAAAATATAACCGGATATTAGATAAATTGATTAATATCTCAAACGATCACAGAACCAAATATATACGCAATAGAAATGAAGTATAGTTCAGCTCCACTTGGAACAAATGCCAGAAGAATATCTTCCGAGTAAAGGAAAAACACTCAGAAAAACATTCAACACTAAACAAATTCTCATATAAAATAACCTTAAAACATGTTATTGTTGCATGGATCATATAAAGGAAATTACCAATAATTATAATGTGAACATCCTAAATGAAAAAGATAATACAGTCAGATACAAACGCTGGAATTGGGAGAGATGCCAGTTGAATGATAGTTGCTTAATTAAAAATGTCCTATTTAAAGTTACCGGTCTAAAAGAAAGATGATAATTGGGACAATGATGAAAGCATGAATATTGGTACTACAAAATTAAATTTGAAAATAGGATATATATCCACAACATTAGTTTCATTAACAAAAATATCGATGATATCACATTTTCAAAATATTTGTGGTAAATAAAGAATGAAATTGGTAAACCTTCCGAATTAAAATGGGGAAATGTGAAGAAAAAAAAACAGTGTGTAGAGGCATTTATTACGACTGAAGATTATGTCCGGAATTAAAAGATATGCATTGTGGAATATCCTGAATTTAATAAATTCCTTAACTAAATAGCGAATCAATATCTAAGTATATATATGAAGACATTTCTTTTGTATTATTTATCATTTGATTGACGTCAAAGTGAGTTTTCCGCATATTTTTGTGAATTTTGATGGATTCAAAACGAAAAAAAAATCTTGGAAAACTTGTTGTCTTTTGCACACTCATCTTGACATGTGACTAATTATTTTCCTTTCAATTTCGGTTGCTTAATCCCTTTGCTCTACTTTTGATCTGATGATTGTGAACTATATATGCGATACATGATTGTATTGTAACGGCAAACTTATTTAAAGTTCATTTTTGTCACTTGTGAAGACGGGGTGGCCTGGCACTTGATCCCTTGCAAAATAAGTTCCAGTTAAGATTCCCTTTTTGAGCGTAGGGAAACTGGCAGATTACGTTGGGGTTAATTTGGGGCTAGACTGACCGTCGCTGGCAAGGGGTTTCCAAACTTCACGTTAACATACACACCCACCAGGCCACTAGCTCTTCCTACCCCTAGGGTAATGGAAGATATGAGCCTCTAGGTTTTGATATTATAATTTTAACTATAGTAGTCCACAATTCCGGTTTCCCGTATAATATTTTTAAAGGAAAGAACAGGACAATTTAGGCGAGAATAACATGAGGCGAACGAAGCTGAAAACAAACATGAAATAGACAACTTAACAGGCTGACAACACAATGAATAAATTTCAACACGTGGGGACATTAAAATATGACAAGGTTTTTTATATACACGCGGACACACATATTCAGCGTATCGGCTATATTATCAGCGGATAATACATAAATATAAATGTCTTTCTTACTTTTTCTTTCTTCTTTCTTTAAATTGAGAGAGAGAGAGAGAGAGAGAGAATATGTAATTGCAGTACTTAGCTTTTTGACAGGTTCCTTCGGAGAGTATTTTCTCTTTTACGGGTTAGCGGAGTTTTATATATATAGCTTTGGCTTGAAGGCATAGGTTCTTCTTGGCCAAGATTCTTTCCGCTTTTCTCCGGTAATTTCGGCGGCAGTTTCAATATATCTTGTCATCTCAGCTACTGTCCTGAAAATCCCTGTTCTGGTTCTTCACCCGGAGTTTGGCACGAGATTCGGCCCATCTGTTCACGACATCTGTCTTCAAAACTTATATTCTTTATCCCTATTTCCGTTGACGAAAAAAGGGTGTTACTTCCGCTTTAGGATTTTAGCCAATCATTTAGCCTCTTTCTTCTCCCCTCCGGTCATAGAATGCAAACATCTGTTGGCTTTCATTCTGACCTGGATTTGTTACTTCGGCCGCGAGGAATTGACCTAGATTCATATTCCTCTTTTAAAGGTCAGTCTTTGGCGGCCTGTTAATTCAAACACGGAGGGATAGTAGAGATTCCTAATTTCTCTCCGCTCAGTGGTAGACCACGTGACAGCTAAAGAAAATTGTATGCTATATATGCTATGCGTTCTTGTATGCTATATATGGTATAAATTATTGTATGCTATATATGCTATAAATGAGTGTATCCTATATATGCTTTAAATAGTTGTATGCTATATATGCTACACATAATTATATGCTATATATAGTATAAATGATTGTATGGTACATATGCTATACACGATTTCATGCACTGTATAATCTCCGAGAAACGAGCTGAGTTTAAGACGAACACAATTTTAATATTTAAATTTTAAACTTTCCCTAGTAATAAGAGGACTGAAAACTTTTTATAAACTTGTTTTTATACATCTCTTTCCTCCCATATATATATATATATATACGCTATCAATGAGAATTATTTGGCCATACACAAAAACTTTTATTTCTCATCCTAAATAAAACTATAGTAGTTCTAAGCTTATATTGTTAACCTTAAAGATAACACTTTTAGGATGAGAAATAAAAGTTTTTGTGGATCGCCAAATAATTCTCACTGATAGCGTATATATATATATATATATATGTGTGTGTGGGGGAGGAAAGAGATGTATAAAAAAGTTTACAAAAAGTTTTCAGTCCTCTGTGTGTGCGTGCGTGTGTATTTCTGTCGATATTCTCAAACACACATGCCTACATTTTCTCAATGTGTCTTTCTCTCTTACAGACACGTATATATATATATATATATATATATATATAAACAAACGATCCACCGAATAATATGCTCAGCACTGTATTTTCTTGAGTTTTCAGCTTTAAAATCACGTGTGTGGAATCTACAAAGAAACTGAGTATTTAAAGACCACGAAATATGAGGATTCTTTCCTGGTCGCCGGGTGGGAGGAAAGTAAATAAGAATTAAGGAGGAGATATTTACAAAATTAAAATTACGAGAAAAAATTGATTTAACTCATCATTAGTATGATGCTCATCATAATTATCATCTCGACAAGAATTTAATACATGAATAGTTGGTGCATTCTTTTTGTGGCGTTTTGACGCATTTCAAACGTTAGAAGGTTGGTTTATTTGTTTGTTTAACGGTATGTCGATCCTTGCTGGATTAGTTCATGCCTAAGTCAGATGAACAAATATGATCTACAATTACAAACAGCTAAAAAAAAAACAGCACTTCATCATTTCAGCGCCGGAGATGCCCCCCAAAATGAGAATTATCGACGGTATCAAGTATTTTTTGTGAAGACCACGCATGAGTCTCAATGCGCCCCACTTCAGTCAAATCCAGCCTAGTGGTTTGGTTTGGTTTCTTTGTTTAATGGCATATCAATCTTCGTGGGTTATTTAATGCCAAAGCTATTCTCCTAGAAGAATAGTGGTGGTGCTATTTAACCCATAGCTGGGAGGATAAGGGGGTTCATACTTTTCCCAAGGGTATTTGTCCGAAAGTGAACGTAATAGCTTGACTGGAGTTCGAACTCGTGTGCTACGATTTCGCAGACCATCACTTTAACCATTACACCACGGGGACACCCCCTGCCAGCCTAGTGGGAAGTTGGATAGATATTTATATATTTAATAACCCCTCCGCTCGGGTAGGATATGACACAAGGTCAATTTTTTAAGCAGAGCTTAACAGGTCTGAATTCAGAGTTTTCCTTCTCCTAGACTAATTGCCCCAGCAAGACTGAAGAACCTAGTCTGCCCTACAATTTCCCCATAGCTGGAGGGAGAATAACTGGATTCATACCTTTCCCAAGGGTATTAGTGCTATGTGAAATGCAGTCAGTCTTGTCCAGGATTTAAACTCGTGTGGCCGTGTCCATTTCCTGCGACGATAACTATTACACCACCGACACCTCCAATGGATAGATGTAAAACACTTTATTATTTCAAATAGACTCATTGATAGAACTCTAACATGAAATAACTCTAAGAAAAGATTTTGGAGCAATGTTTTTTTGGGGTTTTTTTTTGTTTATTTTTCAGTAGCTTATCAACTTTTGTCGGATATTTAATGTCAATACTATCCTTGCTGAAGAATAAAAGTGGCGCTTATTCGTCACATGCAAAACTGATAAAGGGAAATAACCCTTTTTCCATGAGTATTAAGTCGAAAGTAAACGGATTGCTTTATAAGAGGTCGAGTTCGCTTACAATGATATCGCAGCCCAAGCTGTTTGCCACAATATTACGAGGAGTAATGATAACAAATGGTTGACTTTGTACTTTAGGAGTGGATCTTTACCAATAGATGCAGTTAAGTGTCACACCTACGACGCTCTTTTGTTGTAAATCCAATAACGGTTCTACGTTCTGACGACAGGTAATTAAGAAAACAAAGTTAGTTAGTTAGCGACCATAGTCGAGGGTGACCCGAAGGCTCCCTTTTCGATAGCTACTACACCAAGGTGTAGGGGAGGGCGCTACTCCATTCCCAGGATTGCTCCACTTTACCCTTGAACCGTACCTTATAATGCTGAGTGTTAAGCAAGGTGGTATCAAGTTCCATTTTTAAAGTCTTTGGTATGACTCGACCTGGGATTAAACCCAGGTCTCCCGGGCCATTGGCGAACACTCTAACCGCTGGGCCATGGCGAAATACACAAACTATTTTTCCGTGTCCACAATTAATGTTTTTAAAAGCTTTATGACGATCATCAAAATAACAAAATAATAATGAGATAAGCATTGTTCAATGTACGTGTGTGTTCTCATGAATTTGATAAATAGGTGCGAGAGTAAGAATTTTTTATAAGAAGCAATAAATCTGGATTAGGAAAAATGTCAAGATCCAAATCCACAATACTATAACAATCAATAAATTTCGGTCTTTATGATTTTTCAAATATTTCGCCAAAAAAATATGGTAATGAACTTCCAGAAGATATGCAGGTGAATGCCATGTATCCATCTCTTCTTTCTCAAGCTAGAAAAACTTCACTGGAAACCAGAAAGTCACTCTGACGTTTTTGTAACGCTTGCTGCGACATTGATACTAAGTCGTGTATTACCTTCTCTTGTCCTTGGACAACATTAGTGTTGTAAAGAAAGGGACTACATCATGAGCAACGATTGGTCTTCCATACAGCCTGAGCCGAGAGCCAAACGCAGATCTATGGTATCTTGCAAGTCAGACGAATGCTGCAACATAATATTAACTCTTTGAATGTTAATGTTTTTATACGAAAATTAGAGGCTTGAAAACTGAATTATGTTCACATGAGAAAAAGACCAAGATGTGTGTGCATGCGCATGCGTGTTGCAAAAACTACGAGGGTCTTTCAATAAAAAAAGCAAAATTATTTTCTGTTTTTTAAAAAGATATTTTCATAAATATCAATTCTGCATTGTCTGGAGCTGTCTTATAGAAAAACCTATTTATATTACATTGAAATATTTGTTTTGAGACTATGAAAAATGACAGCAAATCAAACTGACTAATCTAGGCTTGAACAGAGGTCTGTTATAAGATGATTGATCGCTGAAAAGTACAAACTATGTGAAATTTATAGACGAATGGGTGATATTTACGTGCCACATTTTGACATATTACAGCATGTTAGCTGTGGATTTCTAAACAAGATATTCCACCTGAGTAAACAAACGGAAACGAATCACGTGAGCTGAGAACAGGAAATAGGACCCGTAGGTGTTAAGAATATTACGCATGCTTGTTGTTTCCACCGCCACAGGTCACAATCAGGAGAAGCCGTCAAATTTGGAGTGGCCAGCCCCCACCCTCCCAGCAGAGAAGTAGAAGTACTTAGTGAGGCTCTGAATAAAGAACCACAACGTGGGTGAAGCATAGCAGTCCTCTGTCCGAGGCTTTCGTCTCCCCCACCTCTCTTTCTCTCTCTCTCTCTCTCTCTCTCTCACACACACACTTGCAGCATTTCGACTCTTTCAAGTAATAAACACGAAGTATGTATTTTTCCACACAAGTATTGTCGGCCTTTATTCTGGCTACACAACATAGGGAAAAACATGTTTTAGTAAAAAAAATTCTTACAAAGGAGCTAAGTATGGTTTTGACGCTAGTTGTCTGAATCGCATTGACAGTCCATGGAGTGAAAACGTTATTTTCCGGTAAAATAAAAATTTTTAGAGCAGTGATAACTAAAGAAGGTCACGCTGATAGTTTTCTGGGATATGAAAAGACACATCACAATTGATTTCCTTGCAGAAGGTAAATTGTAAATAGTGTTTCCTGTGGCAGTCTCCTTAGTGAAAATTCACCTAATTTATTGAATAACATACGTATATAAATGTGCAGCTTATGGATATGGGTATGTCGTATGCACACTCGCAAAGCTCTTTTGTTTGTCGATTGTAGTTGCATTGGTTTCAATATTAACATTAAAAGATGTCTCAGTCGTAGAAATCCTTGTTAGATGTCCGTTCTCGGATAAGCCGATTGTGACAAATATCTCCCACAAATCCGGACGTAAGTTTCTCCCGAGGGCTATCCCCGTTCGACTTCCATTCTATTGCTTGTTAATGAAATATTCCTATCTAGCATACTTCAAATGATCCAGGAAGGCCCAGTAAATGTTCATTTGTAAAAGTGCTTCCCACTATTGGCTCAAGTAACTGGAAATCAGGGAGGCTAGTTTCATTTTTAATCCTGCATTTTTGTTAGGCTTCATTCGCCCAGATGGTTGCCTTTCGTTGTCAACGCGGGAAAATACTCATGTGCATGTAAAAGGAGTCAAAATTTCTGAATATTTAAGGGTTTGAGAGACAGTATAAATGAGATGAGTACGCTAACCAGAAATAACTCCCACGGATGCAGACTTAAATAGATCTTGGTCGGTTTCTTTGTTTAATGGCATATCAATGTTCGTGGATTATTTAATGCCAAAGCCCTCCTTGTAAAAGAACAGGAGTGATACTATTTAACACATAGGGGTTCATAACTTTCCCAAGGGTATTATTCTGAAAGTGAAAGTAACCGTACGACTGTGGTTCGAATTCTCTTAAAAGACAGAAACCTAGCATTTTAACATAAGGCCACGAGAACTCGCCCCACCTAATATAGATCAGCAGACTAGCAATGTAGCACAGATTATAACATATACATACCTTTGCCGGTAGAAGATAAAGAATGAGATATGTTCGAAAAGTACCGAGACTGAAGCTGTATTTACCATTAAAGAAATAAACAATGAATGAAACGCAAATTCGTATTTATTTTGATATAGGCCGTGATCTTAAATCTTACAGCTCAGTCGGCTAGGGCGATAGAATAAATTGACTGCATCTCTGTAGGGAGTTAAGAAGCCCCCCTTCCATCGAATGTCCTGGATATGATACAAAACCATCTGATGATAATACTTCAGTTCTGGAGCTTTTGGTTATGTGTAGAAACCCTTCATTGCCATTACTCCCAGGTTCACTCGGATCCGGAGTTATCGTACCTGCTATGGTCAAATCTAAGTATCACATAGAACTATTTGACTCTTTGATTATGTGCAAATAAATGTCTGATGTTTAATTGAATTTTTAACAAAATTAACCATACTTAAAGCTAAAAAACTCTGAGCAAACAAATGGGTAATGGTGAATAGAATTATTAGTGTTGAATAGCAGTACTTGAAACCGTTAAATTGTGTGCAAAAACTGAATTGTTAAAATTGCATAGCAAAACAATGGCATTTCAATCTTCGTAGGTTATTTACCGTCCAATTAATTCTTATGCAAATTGTCAGTTTTATTCCAAACAATTCAGTTGAGCATAAGTACGCAGTTTAATTCTCGAAAACATTTCTATTTCAAGCTATTCAGATTATTCATACAATTCTAATTCAGCTAATTCAGTTTAGTATAAGTACAAATTTTGTTTACACACAGTTAAATGTCAAAACAGTTCTATATTAAACAATTCAGTTTAGTGTAAGTAAAATTTCAATGCCAAAAACAGTTCCATTTAAAATATCAGTTTAGCATAAGCACGCAGTTTAAATGTAAGCACAGTCTAATTGTCAAAAACATTTCTATTTCCAAACAGTTTTATTTTAGATAATTCAGTTTACAATAAGTACGCAGTTTAAATGTCAAAACAGTTCTATTTTAAACAATTCAGTTCAGCATAAATACGCAGTTTAAATGCGAAACCTCCCCCACCAGTAAACTCAAACCACGGTTTAGTTCTAACCCATAGATTGGACCCGTAGGTCCTACCAGTCCGGGCCAGAGTGGAAATGGGAGCGATGGCAATGAAGGGGTACTCCGCATTCCCCAATGCTCCAGCATTACTGGAGCCTCACCATCAGATTGTTTAGTGCCATATCCAAGACACTTGTTTGTTTGGGGATTCTTACACCTCTGCAGAGGTGCAGTCAATGTATTCTCCAGCCCCAGCCGACTCCATAATCAAATAAATGAATAGGATTTAATAGAATTATTATTGTTAAATAGCCAAACTTTGAACCATTTAGCCGAGTGTAAATAATAGCAATACTTGATTGTGAGTAAATAAATCAGCGTTAACTTATGAAAAATGTGATTGCTTACACGCAATTCACTTACAAATCATACATATGACAATTTAACTGTGTGCAAGTAAATGAGCTTTGGCTCGTTTAAAAATGTTTCCTATTTGTTTATAAATCATATATATTTAATATATGTATAGATAGGATTTGGCATTTGATAAACTTCCAGTACAACCGATATTAATCTTCTGTTAATCAAACAAGAAATAGTGACCGGAAACTAGGGCTGGTTAATTATGGAGAGGGATGAACGCACACAATCCCGTATTTTGATCAAATCCCATCTAGACTAGAATCTAAATTTTGGCATATTTGCCAAACCAAACTTTCAACGTCTAGATACCATCTCTTTATCATTTATATTTCACAGACTGCACACATCTTCATTTGAATTTAAAACTTTAAAACAAAGATTTATTCTCAATTCTTTTTATGGTCGCATTTCATTAGAGAAAACATTCATATAATTATATACACATGCTTGCTATCTGAAAACATGCGCGTGAAACATTTGGAAATGTGGAATACCTCTTCATTGTCATTAGCCCTAGGCCCACTGTAATCAAGAGTAGTAGTATTTGTTAGGGTCCCACCCATGAGTCAAATAGAATTGCGTAACAATTCAACTGTATCCAAATAAATGAGTGATGTTAAATTGTATTCTTAGTGTTACAGAGCAATACTTGAAACCATTTAACTGTGTGCAAACAAATGAGTAATGTAGAATAGAGTCAAATACCAATACTTGAAACCTATTAACAGTCTGCAGATATAACTTTAGTGTTAGCCTTACTTGAAACCAGTTAGCTGTGTGCAAACAAATGAGCTCTGGTTTGCTTAAAATGTTACCTACTAACTATTCGTTTAAAAATTCATATATATATATATATATATATATATATATATATATATATATATATATATGCATTAACTCCTCCGCACGAGCAGGATATGTTAGTTTTTAAGTAGATTTTATCGGGTTTAAATTTCGAAATTTCCTTTTCTATAACAAGTTGCCATACCAAAGTAAAAGAGCCTAGTCTGCTCCACAATTTATTCATAACTAAAAGTATAATAGTTTGATTGTTACTTTATATATATATATATATATATATATATATATATATATATATATATATATATATATATGTGTGTGTGTGTGTGTGTATTGATATCATTCAATTTATGTATATATTGATTAATACCTTTCAAAATATATATTAGACGGATTTCAATCACAGCTTGAAATATCCTACGTGTCTAGCCACACTGAAGAGTTGTGATATAACGAAACAGTCTATCTATACATGACAATATATATATATATATATATATATATATATATATATATATATATATATATATATATCAGATTGAAAAAAATCCGAATAAAAGTAGAAAATATGAGTGGAAAAGTGGATAAAACCGAACACAGACAACAGATCCAATTGTTTCTTCGTCTTTATTTACTCAAAGACTTCATCAGATTGTTGGAGACTACATAATGATCGGAAAAAAGTGGAAATAGATAAAAAGAAGGAAGGACTGAAAGGAGGAGAGATACAAAAGGAAAAAAATAGATAAATAAAGAGAGAAAGAAAAATCTGAGTGTCAAATGAATATATACACCGGAGCGTAACGGCACAGGAAATATTCACTACGCCATGATACATCATGGGACCTTAGCAGTAGATTATCAAAAGGGGAAAAAGGTAAAATATGCAATAATAATGCTATATTCACAAAAACACAAATATGCGAACAACATAGCTAAATGAAAACTTATTTAAAAGTATGAAAGTGCGGTTGAGAATTTACTAAAAAAATATATTTCAAAATGAATAAGTCCACAAGAGAATTGGTTTTTATGTTATTTATTCTTCTCCAATACTTTTTTTCTGGCGTTTTCTGACGTCTTCAGAAAGTAAATGTTTCGTTCGAGTATTCCCCTTGGCTTATATAAAGTAGTAAAATTGGTGACTGTTGTCGCGGGTGACCTGAAGGCTCCTTTTCAATAGCTGCTGCACCGAGGTGTAGGGGTGAGCGCTACTCCTTTCCTTCAATTGCTCCACTTTACCCATGATAATGCTGAGTGTTAAGCAAGGAGGTATCAAGTACCACTTTTTTTTAAGTCTTTGGTATGACTCGACTTGGGATTGAACCCCGTTCTCCTAGACCATTAGCGAGCACTCTACACACTAAACGAAAAAAAAACAAACAAAAAAAACGAAAGTATATTCACATACATGGACGCGAACAACCATGTAGATACACACGCACACGGAATACACTCTTGTAAAAAGAAAAGGAGAAAAAAGGGAAAAGAGAAAAACAACATCTGCAGAGACGAACTAGAAATTCACAGACACAAATCCTGCAATTAAAAGGAACCACAACCTTATGAAAACAGTCGCCATTATATAAAGAATAGCGTATACTAGAACAAAACAACTGCTTCTTGAAGACAACTAAAAACGTCAGAAACACGAGTAGAATAAATAACCAGAAAGCTAATTCTCTTTTCGAAATTTTCATCGTAAATTGAAAGTTGACAAATTTCTCTAAACCTTTAAAATACGTTTACCGGTAATTTACGAAGTAAATATTGTTCCACGAAAAACTTTCTAGGGATAATTCATGTAGTTTTTCAAATATAAGACATTAATATTTGTGTGTTTTATCAAATTAGATACTTTTTTGCGTGGTTGCTGGATCATTAAATCGTGAATTAAAAGGTTTGTAGCCTCATTAAGAAGAAAGCATTGATTTTATAAAATAAATGATTTTTATCATATTTTCTTCTATCGTTTGTTAGTTCAATTCAATGTTCAGTATTTATTATTCCGTTCGAAAATTTCTGAATTTCATGCTACGAATTATCGGTCAGGCTACGTAATGTTTCACCCTTGTTGTATATATATATATATATATATATATGATACAAAATTTTAACTCTGTCCAATTTGAGTTTTTGCCCCTTTCAAACAGATCTTTAAAGAAGAATCTGTTGTAGCAATTAATTTCCACAGAGTTGAATTTCAGGAGAACTCTATTATCATCGGTTGGTTGTTTTGTTGTATTTTACGGTATTCAACCCTTGTAGGTTATTTAATCTCAAATCCTGTTGATACTTAAGATTCAACATATAAGATGGTAAACGAATTGTTTTTAAATAACAATTTTTAAACAAGACTGTGCTCAATTGTTTGCACACAGTTAAATAGTTTGAAATATTGCTTACAATAATAGTTCTATTTACGCAAAGTTAAATGGTTTCAAGCATTGCTATCTCGCACTAATTGTTCTATTTGCCATAGTTAAATGTTTCCAGTTTAATAAAAGATGAAACAATTTTTGACCCACAGTTGGAACCCGATTAGGTGCTAGACTCTGGCTCAGAATGCACCTTTGAGAAATACCAATGAAAGGGAACTCCACATTCGCAAAAGCAACTAGATTGGAGCCTCACCATCAGCTGGTTTAGTGTCATATAGAGGACAATCGTTGGAATGGAGAGTCTTATCAGTGTAGAAATGCAGTCAGCTTATCTTCCAGCTCGAGAGGCCCGGGCTGTTATTATTTCGTATATATATATATATATATATATATATATATATATATATGTGTGTGTGTGTGTGTGTGTGTGTGTATGTGTGTGTATGTGTGTGTGCATAAAAATGGATTTGGCGTTAAATAAGCTACAAAGGTTGATATGCCATAAAACCCAACCAACAAATATGTGTGTGTGTGTGTGCGCGCGCACGTGCGTATGTGTACGTGTGTTTGATAAATCTTTCTCCATTCCTGGAAAAACTCACACTACCTGATGGAGGTCTAATAACGGAAACGCTGATCTTTGGCAAATTATTCTATAAATAAAATTATACTCCGAAGATCTTGTGCTTTTTTTTTCATTTATGGACTTTTTCATAAAGTCGGATTTATTACTAGCTTTCCCTAATATATATATATATATATATATATATATATATATATATATATATATATATATATATATATATATTTCTTTAAGAAAAAACAACGAAACCAATCACAAAGGATTATAAATTTATTTCCATCCTGTTACGCATTTTTGAAATTTCCAAAATCACGAAAAAAAATTAACAGGACTTCTTCAGATCTTTTTGATAAAAAAACTAGAATAGACACATAAGAGAGGGAGGGGATAGAAGAGTGGGAGGGGATAGAAGAGGGGTGAAGAGTTACCTCTTCATTAAGCCCACTTCCGTTTTAAATTTAAATTTCGGTTAGCAATATAGCAAATTTATTTTTTTAATTTTTTTTAAAAATTTTTTTTAAAAATTAATATTTTTTAAAAATTACATTTAGACTTAAAATACAGATATTTTTAATTAGATTTAAATTTTAAATAATAATCTCACGTAAAGATTCAGTAATAGATATATTAAAACAAAAACAAATATTTAATTTACTTAAATATTTAAAAATTTCGAAAATATTTAGAAGGCATTAATCAGTTACACTTTTTATGCGTAGTACATATGTATTATATATTTTTTTCACAATTTTCTATCTAACAATTTATTTATTTATTCTCAAAATTAACTTTAATTCTCAAAATAACTTTATGCTTTTTTTTTTTAAATTTTATTTGTTTAATTTTTTATAGTTTAAATTTGGCCCTATGTCTACACCTAGCTATTAGTTCATTTCTCTTATTTTATAATTCTCTTGGCTCAGGAAAAAGCAAAATGTGGATTTTTTCCTCAAGACACAGATTGCACTTACTATCGAAAGATTTTGGGGTGCTAGATCTTTTCAGTATGGACCATTGAATGTCAGGGGTTAACCCTTTATTTTTTAATCCCCAATAATGTTTTGATAGAGCAGTTTGATTTTTTTTATGCTCATGGGAGAAGGAATATAATTATGATTTCCGTACCTAATTTTAAAATTAGTAGATGAAACGCCAATATAATATTTCTTATCATTTATGTCCTCTTTTGGATAAATAATAGCTTGATATTCTACGTTATCTAAATTACACAAACCATCCATTGGACAATCACTTCGAGATTTACAATTATATTCTATTTTTTTTACTATTAATATTATTATTATTTACTCGGTTATGAAATTTATTAATTAATTCATTATTATGACTATTTATTATTTGAGAAATATTTCTAGTGCAAGAATAACTTATTTTCAAGGGTTTCCTATTAAATATTTTATGTAATATATTATCTTGTTTAAAATGTTTATCTATCAGTCTCAAAAAATATTTACCTACATCTATATTTGCTAGTTTACAAAAAGTGGGGTTAAACCATATAATTTTCATTTTTCTATTTTTATTTTTTTGATCGTAATTATTATTATCTCTAGCAATTTCTTTTATTATATTTTCTTTTAAATACCTAAAATCCTCCTTAAAACCACTATTTTTAAGGGCATCTATATATTTTTTACTAATCTCTTTGAAAATCTTTTCATTTGCAGATAGCTTACCTATTCTTAAATTTACTGCTTTTGTGATTTGCTTAATTATATTTTTAGGGTGATTGGAATTAACATTAATGTACGATGGGTTCTGGTTGGATTTTATGAAAGGTTTATAAGAATTACTTGATAGATCTAAAGTCACATCCAAGAAATTGACTATTTTAATATTTGATGAGATTTCTATCTTAAATCCCCAAAACTTAAAGGCCCTTATAATCCTCTTTTGTATGGCGTTTCATCTACTAATTTTAAAATTAGGTACGGAAATCATAAATATTCCTTCTCCCATGAGCATCAAAAAAATCAAACTGCTCTATCAAAACATTATTGGGGATTAAAAAATAAAGGGTTAACCCCTGACATTCAATGGTCCATACTGAAAAGATCTAGTACCCCAAAATCTTTCGATAGTAAGTGCAATCTGTGTCTTGAGGAAAAAATCCACATTTTGCTTTTTCCTGAGCCAAGAGAATTATTAAATAAGAGAAATGAACTAATAGCTAGGTGTAGACATAGGGCAAAATTTAAACTATAAATAATAAAACAAATAAAAAAATTAAAAAAAAAGCATAAAGTTATTTTGAGAATTAGAGTTAATTTTGAGAATAAATAGATAAATTTTTAGATAGAAAATTGTAAAAAAATATATATAATACATATGTACTACGCATAAAAAGTGTAACTGATTAATGCCTTCTAAATATTTTCGAAATTTTTAAATATTTAAGTAAATTAAATATTTGTTTTTGTTTTAATATATCTATTACTGCATCTTTACGTGAGATTATCATTTAAAATTTAAATCTAATTAAAAATATCTGATATTTAAGTCTAAATGTATTTTTTTTTAAATTTAATTTTTTTTAAAAAATAAAAAAAAAATAAAATGAATAAATTTGCTATATTGCTAACCGAAATTTAAATTTAAAACGGAAGTGGGCTTAATGAAGAGTTAACTCTTCACCCCTCTTCTATCCCCTCCCACTCTTCTATCCCCTCCCACTCTTATG
>OY757911.1:73258674-73358674 GCA_963585895.1 Sepioteuthis lessoniana | reverse complement strand
TTTAGTAGGGTGTATTCCAATTCCTGCTGTGGCTGTTCATTTGAAGCTGAAATCATAAATTGGTCAGTCATCTCATCATCTCATAAGATGTATAGCAATAAGATACTGAATTTTCAAGAGTTTTCAACTATTTTAAATGCCCATACGAAAAAAAAGTCTGGAAACTTATCAAATGCACATTGCACATATATATATATATATATATATATATATATAAGGGTTAATTGGGTCTCCGTAAATGTATATAGGGATGTAACGATACTAAAAGTGGACGACATCGTTGTGGTTACCACAAGTAAAAGAAATCAGCCGTTAACAATATTAACAGGAACACGCACACGCACATATATATATATATATATATATATATATATTCGGTAGTGGTTCAAAAAGATTTAAGCTACACTCCGGAAGAAGAATAATGGTGACATGTTTTAAAAGAGATATTGAAGAACAAGATGTCTGCAAGATGGGTCCCAAAAAATGCTGATGCCAGAGTACAAACCAAAAATAGTTGAGATTTCCAGGTCACTGGCCTAATCTCTCGGGGGTGGGGATTAGAACTTTTTGAACAAATTTCATTCATACAGATTCAAACGCATACACACGTATAAAAATTCAAATACATTTTCTACCGGTTCAGTGTTTGCATGTAAATGGTAAGATAATAAATGCTTCGTTTAGTATATATATATATATATATATATATATATATATATATATATATATATATATATATATATATATATATATATATATATATATATATATATATATATATATATATATATAGGGGAAGACTTCGTTGGGAAATGTCGGTGCCCGTGGTGTAATAGTTATCGTCGTAGGAAATGAACACGGCGACACGAGTTCAAATCCTGGACGAGACTGATTGCATTTCACATAGCACTAATACCCTTGGGAAAGGTATGAATCCAATAATTCTCCTTCCGGCTATGGGTAAATAGTAGGGCAGATTAGGTTCTTCAGCCTTGGTGAGGCAACTAGTCTAGGAGAAGGAAAACTCTGAATTAAAACCTGTTAAACTCCGCTTAAAAAATTGACCTTGTATCATATCCTGCCTGAGCGGAGGGGTTGGTAAATATGGTTCGTTGGGAAATTTTTTCCGTCACAGTAAATGGATACGCCATCATAAGCTAAAATATTTGGAAAAGCTGTTTACGTTCCACATTGCACAAATATCATTGGAAAAGGTATGCATACAACAGTTCTCCTTTCAGTTATAGACAAATAGTTGGGCAGACTGAGCTCTTAATCTTAGTTTGGCAACCGATCTGGGAGAAGGAAAATTATGAATTCAAACCTTTTAAATTCCCCTTAAAAGTCGACCTTATGTCACATCCTGAATGTGTAGAAAAGTTGATAAATATACATGTATGTGTATATTAATTTGTGTATGTGTATTATTATGGCAGTTTTCTGTGATGATATTGATCATTCTATTGACGAAGACGTGAAGGATGCTAATTAGGGATTCATTGTTATCTCCGTTATATCGAGAATTTGAACGATCGAAAAAAGTATATTCAGCGAGAATGAATATAGCACAAAATTATCGATTCTCTCAGTGTGTTTTAAGATTATTTCTCTATTAAAAAATCACGACGTAATAATTTGTATGCTTATTTACTATTACATATATACGCACAGATGTTGGATTTCATCTAGCTTTTCAGCGGAAAAAGTAATACTCAAGTTAAACGCAAATAACAAAATATGCACCAAGTACTTTAAGTAAACAGAATGGATGTGTACTCCGTGGAAATGCTATGTAAATTGCATGTCTGGCATGCTAAAAGGAAGCATGTTTACGTACGTTATGTTGGCAGCAGGCTGGAAGTGATATGAACACGAGACATTGCGTTGGTGGTATGCTAGGAGGCGTGTCCACATGCAACGTGTAGGTAGCAGACTGGTCGAGGTGTGACTCCGATTATACTTTTATACATCAATGTTGTTTTTTTCTGCAATACAAATCACATACAGATTCAATAATATATATATATATATATATATATATATATATATATATATATATATATATACGTGTGTGTATGCTGTTTTGAGCTAATCTTGAAAGCAGCCACCCATAAAAAAAGCTGGTGTAAAGCCACTCGCCTCTCATCTCACAAGCTGTACAATTAAGACAAGCACGACATGCGAGGCAATACTGGAAAAGTAAGGTCGAACACAGAAGTAGCATTCTCCCATGGACTCCTTCGCATGGACACACCAATATTAACCAACTAGCAAAAACTTACATTCATCAGCTATGTGTGGATACTGGATGCCGTATAGAGTGATCAAGAGTTATGACCGGTAGAACAAATAGAGAGAGAGAGAGAGAGAGAGAGAGAGAGAGAGAGAAAGAGAGAGAGAGAGAGATAGGAAACAACATACACTCATCAAATAGACTTAAGAAAAACATGCCCACTATTCCTATTACCCACAGATTAATTTCTCTGCCTTCTAACATACACAACGAACCTTTTTATAACAAATTAATTAAATTAGAAATATTGATTATACAAACCACATCTCTAATCGTTAAAATATTTATTAACATCTCTAAACGCACTAGCAATTTAACTACATCTCACGCAGACATATACTTCATTCCGTGTAATGCTTTTGATAATTATTACATTGGTGAAATTTAGACAAAAGGATAAATGAATATAAACGATAATAATTTACAAAGCTCTTTGCTTCGATGTAGCACAAGGCCGAATGAATTGGGCACCCAATGAGAATCGAACTCAAAATGAATATAAACGATAGATTAAATTAAATGATCATTGAAATGCCCTTTTTCTCCCAGATGTTACATTTCAAACAGACTTTCAATTTTTGCCGGGCCAAGTTAATTAAATTTATCCATTGTAGAAAATCTCATCGATTGTTTAAATCTGCAATCATCTCCGATTCCAATTTCACTATAAGCGAACACCTTAGCTTTTTCATATTTCACCCTACTTGGCAAACATCATATAGGAGAATTTTATCGAAAATGACTATAGATAAGAATAATTTTCAATAATAAAAAATTAAGTCATTTCACTAACACATTTGCATACTTTAGGATGACTTTTCATTTAGATATTTTGTTCTGACTGTAACGTTTTGATGAAATTTGATACGCTTGACTCTGGTTGTAGCCATTCTTCTATTTGCTTAACCATTGCCCAAATGTTTCAAAAATGTATCGTAGTTGTAGCCAATAACTCCTTTTCCCACCAGGCTCTTTTAACACTGAAATTTTTATTTCTATCTTTCCATTTCTTTTCTTTTCTTTCTCTGTCTCCTTTTCTTCCGACCCTTCCCTCTCACTTTATTATCTATTTCCTCTTATTACGTAACGCTATGAAAAAAAGAAACAACATTTTGCATAAGTTTTTCATTAAATAAAGACAAAATATTAGTTTAAATCCGTTGTCTGAGTTTCATTTATTCACTTTTCCACACACATATACTTATATGTATATATAAATAAAGTTGGCGACTGTCATTGAGAGCGACCCGAAGGCTCCCTTTTCAGAAGCAACTAGATCGAGGTGTCTTTGGTATGACGCGACCTGGGATTGAACCCCAGTCTCCCGGAGCATTGTTGTTTTTGTTGTTGTTGTTGTTGTTGTTGTTGTTGTTGTTGTTGTGTGTGTGTGTGTGTGTGTGTGTGTGTGTATGTGTGTGTGTTTATTTGCTTGCAAAATTTTAACCATCAAAATTCAACAAGCTAAATGCCAGTAAGTGACTAACCACAAACAGCAACGTCATTTGGGACAAATGACACAGGAACAACCTATTATAATGACGACGCAGACATTAACTCTTATAAAAAATATCTCCTCATCTGCCAATTATATATATATATATATATATATATATATATATATATATATATATTGCGAGCGTATATTTGTGTTTGAGGAAGTGAGAAAGAGAGGAGAATTACCAGAGAATTAGAGAACCAAAGAAGACGGAGAATTACACACATTAGATTAAAGAAAACGGAATATAAAATTCATCATAGAAAAAGGAGCCCTAAATCAGATCAAAGAAGGCAACCAGTTTTTTTTTTCTTTTTATCGTCCACTATCCTCTTCTTTTCTTTCTTTTATTATGTCTCTTAATATAATTATAATCACTTTATTTATTTCTCTATTTATTTCTCTATTTAGCTCATTTTTTTTCTTTATTTTTATCCGTCTTATTTGTTGTTTATTTTCCCCGTATGGTAATCTTAGATATTTGTTTGAATTAATATAAGTTCATATGCAACACAGAGACAGAGACAGAGAGAGAGAGAGAGAGAGAGAGAGGCAGACAGAGTCCATTTGTGGTAGAAGGAATATAGAAATAATAGAAAAAAAATGTTAACAAAAAAAAATAAAAATGAGAGAAAACAAAACATAAACAGGGAGAGGGATATGAGATAGATAGATAGATAAAGAGAGAGAGAGAGAAAGAGAGAGAGAGAGAGGCAGACTGAAACAGAATGAGCGCATTTGTGGTAAAAGGAATAAAAAATAAGTGAAATAAAAAAATGTAGATAAAATAAAAACAAAAATAATAGAGCAAAACATAAACAGGGAGAGTAATATGAGAGAGAGAGAGAGAGAGAGAGAGAGAGAGAGAGAGAGAGTAGAGTAGAGTTAGAATATAGGAGAAGGGAAACGTCCCACGAGAGGGTAGGAGCCTAATTACGTGCCCATGTGTTTGTGTATACGATGATCGGCCTTACCTTTGTGCTAACGATTCGTGGGTCAATGATGAGTCTGGACACATGGATGATTAGGTTGAGTAGGTGAAAGCAGGTGTCGGGTTGAAGAGTTAGCCCGGGCGAATAATGGTCCGAACTTAGACGTTATTCACCGACCTCATCCTTTTTCATTCAAACTCCCTCATATAATTTTTTTAGCGAAGCTATTAAGCGTAGAGATTGATACGGGGTTGGTGGCTGACAGATAGTTCATAATGGTTTCAATGAAACAAAGGGCGCATTGAAAAATTATCTGTGCAGAAATAAAGAAAAATTGAGCAATCTAAGGAGATCCATTACACCTACGAGGAAGAAAAAACAAAACAAAATAAAACAAGGTTAATAAAATAAAATTAAAATAAGGAAGAAATAATGGTCATTATATTACATGAAGCAATCGGAGATACTAGTCTGACAGGGTTAGTTAGGGTGAAGGTCTAAAGAAATAGGGATCAGTTATTTGATTATTTTTCTTTCCGGTGTGCAACTCCTTCCCCGTCATCTTACTAAGCTGATATTTTCCCTTTTGACGTTATTTTATTTTGTAATACACTCGTTTTTTCCAGTGAGTTTTACTATGTTCTTTCTTTTCTTTCTTGTTTTCTCACAGCTATTGTTTTTTTCTTTTTTCCTTTTTCATGGATAGCTTGTTTCTTATTTATCTTTCAATTTCCAGATTTCCGTCTCGTTTTTACTCTTTCTTTCTTTCTTTCTTTTTTTCTTTCTTTCTTTCTTTCTTTCTTTTCGTTCGTTGATACGACTCAGTTTTAATTTTCGTCCTCTTTTTAATTTTCGTTTTTATTCCTCACATTCTTCACATTTATTCGGATTTTCTTTTTCTTTTTATTGTGTACGTTCCTTTTCTCTCTTTTTCATGAGTCGATTTATTTTACTTCGGTTCTTTCTTTCTTTCTTTCTTTCTTTCGCTTTCTTTCTTCTCTTTTCGCATTTAATTTCTTTCTTTCTATCATTCTTTCTTTCTTTCTTTGTCATTTTTTATTTCCTCTGTATTCTTTCTATTTTTATATTTGTCTGTTCTTTCACATTTACTTTTTTTTCTTTCGTGGGTCAATGATGAGTTCTTCCTATTATTTGTTTTATCCTTTTAAATCCTCGACTCTAGGAAGAGATCCTAGAGTTTCTCTAGATATCTTTTATCATCATTCGTTTTTTTTTGCCATTCATTTTCATTCTTATTTTTTTATTATTCAGTTTTTGTTTCTTACTTTCTTTCCCTAATTTTCTCTCTTTTTTTCGTTAATGTTTATCTTTTTTTCTGTTCTTGCTTCCAGGTTTTAATCAGTTATTTTTCTTCTTTATTTCAATTATTTTTTCCACTGTTCCTTTCTTTCCTTATCTCTTCAAGACACCGATAATTCTATTTCTCTAATCATTCATTTTTCCTTTTTATTGGCTTATCCTTCTCCGATAATCGGCTTATCTCTCTCAGATAATCAAACTATTTTACTACTTTTTTTCGTTTTTATTCTTTCTCTTTCTATTTGTATCATTCATAATTATCATCGACCCTTTTTTTCTTTTCCTTCATATTTTCATTTGCGTATAATTCTTCTGTTATTGGTCTTTCGTTTTCTTCATTTTCTCTTTTTGGTTTATTCTATTCATTCATTTCTGTTCTAATATTTTATTTTTTTCATGATCACCTCCCTCCTAATCAAATATTCTGACTCACTTTTTCCTTCATACGTCGATTTAATTTATATATGCATTGTTAAAATCATTCTTTCTTTCTTTCTTTCTTTCTTTCTTTCTTTCTTTCTTTCTTTCTTTCTTTCTTTCTTTCTTTCTTTCTATACCTTTTTCTGTCAGTCGCATTTCTGAGGTTCCTTTTCTTTATTTACTTTATGAATGAGTTATTAGAAATTTCTTTCTTTCTTTCTTTCTTTCTTTCTTTCTTTCTTTCTTTCTACGTGAGTTATTAGAGTTTTCTTTCTTTCTTTTTTCTTTCTTTCTTTCTTTCTTTCTTTGTGAGGAATTAGAATTATCTTTCTTTCTTTCTTTCTTTCTTTCTTTCTTTCTTTCTACGTGAGTTATTAGAGTTTCTTTCTTTCTTTCTTTCTTTCTTTCTTTCTTTGTGAGTAATTAGAATTTTCTTTCTTTCTTTCTTTCTTTCTTTCTTTCTTTCTTTCTACGTGAGTTATTAGAGTTTCTTTCTTTCTTTCTTTCTTTCTTTCTTTCTTTCTTTCTTTGTGAGTAATTAGAATTTTCTTTCTTTCTTTCTTTCTACGTGAGTTATTAGAGTTTTCTTTCTTTTTTCTTTCTTTCTTTCTTTCTTTGTGGGTTATAAAATTTTTCTTTCTTTCTTTCTTTCTTTGTGAGTTATTAGAATTTTCTCTCTTTCTTTCTTTCTTTCTTTCTTTCTTTCTTTCTTTCTTTCTTTCTTTCTTATCATTTCTCCTCTGTTGTTCAAGTCGTTTTTTGCTATAATTCTCTTCTGTCTTTTGTTTTTTTTCTTCATTATTTCCCTCAATATTCTAATTCCATTAATTATTTTCTTTTTTTCATTTTCCGTCTACTTTTTTCTATCGTTCTTTTTTTTTGTTTCATTCTTTATTGCATCTTTCTTCACCATTTTTTCATCTCTTTTCCTCATAATTTTCATTTTCTTTTCTATCATTCTTCCTTTATTTTCTTTGCTCTCTTTCGACTTACATCATTCCTTAAATTTCTTTCCATATTTTCTTTCTATTCATCCTCGTTCGCTCTCTCCTATTTTCAACGACAATTTCTTTTCTGTTTTCTCCCTCCTTAGTTTATTCTAATTTGTCATTTTTTCATCGTCATTCTCTCGCCCTTTCTTTTCATCGGGATTCGCTCGTCATCTTTTCTATCATTTTTCCTTTTTCTTCAAATTGTCAGCAATTTGTAAAATACTTTCTTTTTAATAATCCTTCCACTCTCATGACACTTCTTCTTCTTCTTCTTCTTCTTCTTCTTCTTCTTCTTCTTCTTCTTCTTCTTCTTCTTCTTTAGTTTTTTCTTTCTCTTTTAATTCATTTATCATTCTTCCCCTCTTTGCCATTTCTCTTTCTTTCATCTAGTTTCCAACATTCTATTTGTTCCTTTTCCTCTTCACACAATTTCCTCGTCCTTCTATTTTTCAACTCAATCGTTTTATTTGCAATTCCCCAGCTATACAATCCCCGAATCTGGCGTCTCACATTTCCTCACGATTTCACGAGGATAAATCCAGCTGGAAACATAGACGTTTAAAAATATGACTAGCGTCTTCTCAATTGAATGCACACATTGTCAAATTCATTCACGCAAATCTCCAACTCACATTCTCAGGTTACAACACACTTTGTCACTTGGTCGGCTTAGAGACATTATAATCGAATGTCTGTCATCAATTACAGGTGTACACAGATAGTAAGGAAAAGGACATGAATTTGTTGGGTGATATATGTATATACAGGTGATAGTATATGTGTGTATTGGGACGGAGAGAAAAAAAACAAGTGAGAAAGAGAGAGACAGTATAAAAATAAGAGAATGTGTGTCTCCCTCCCCCTCTCTCTCTCTCTCTCTCTCTCTCTCTCTCTCTCTCTCTCTCTCTTATTTTGTTAAATTCATCATCTCATTGCTAGAACTGTTAGGTCGGCATGCTGGTTTGTCCAGCAAGGGTCCGATATCTTTTCCTTCATCGTATTTCAATAGGCAAGCGCAATTAATTGGTGTTGTTCAACTTTTCGATGATTATACGTCAAGCAGTACCGGCTGACATGACACCATAATCCTTGTTGTTCCCTGGCGTGGCGTGATATTTCCTCAACTAGCCAAGTATAATATTACTACTGTAGTAAGTTCGATTCTCACTGGGTGTCTCATATAAGTGACTGAAGTTAGATTTTAAATGTAGATAACATAATTCATGGCCTGAAATATTTCTAAGCAGTTATGAAAAAGTATGTCACTGTTTTATCTGGAGAGAGAAAGACTGAAATAATAAGTCGTGAACATCATTAAAAAGTATCAAAAATGGAGGAGGTGGCATGTATTATTATACTAGATATATGTATAACGCATTTCAGTGTGAATTATCATTATTTAGTTAATATGGAATGGGAGGTGTCCTAGTTAAATAAGAAACCGCATACGTTTCACGAGTTACTGAGAATAGTATTGTTTATGTTGTCTGTGTTTGAAATAAGGTACATCCTAAAATCATTAATTAGCCCCATTCACTTTCAGAATAAACTCTATCAAGAATCATGAATAGTAAGGTTTGGTTAAGTGTTAACAATGATAAGAAGAATAATCTGTTTATATAATTTCTTTTAGTTACATCTTGTAGCAAGATAGCTCCCCACTGATTATTGTTTATTCTATGAAAAACCGCCACTCGTCGGATGAAGAATTTTTTTTCGTTAAAATCCTTCCTCTGAGCCCAAATCACACCAAATTTATTAGCTCTAAATCAATGTGGTCGGCTGTTTATAAAGGATAGACAAACACATTTTATTCAATTAATAATGAATATTATAGTTTATGAAAGCTTTCATATATTTGTTTAATAAATTTTAACTACGATATCATTTAAGCAGCTAATAAGTTTAATCCATCTAGGATTATTATCAAAATTATCACGGAACGGTTTTATAAAATGGTTCTAAATTTTCTTTTCAACGACTACGATGTTTTTTGCTTCCTTTTAGCACATTCTTTACTTAAAAGCTTAGTTAGCTCAGATATGCCTAAATATATTAATGCATTTTTCTTTGTTTAAATCTCGACAACGATACTCAATATGAATATCTACAACTGCTAATTATTCAGAGAAGCCATTTTAAAGAACCAATTTAGAAGAGACACAGCCGTCGTTTTTCTTTTTACGTTATTTTTTAAAATCCCCTCGGAACCAGGCACTGGATACTCGCCTTTCGGCCGGAACTTAGCAATCTGATTAAAAAACTAATGTGTTTTTTGTGGGGTAGGAGGTTAAATTAATGAACTAGTGCGTTCTGTGAATAAGCCGAGCCTAATGTTGATAGAAGTTAATTGCGCTGGTGACAGAGGTTAGGACAGTCATATCTCTAGTGTTGGTGGATGTAATTATGAAATACCTCGTGTGGATGATGCTGGTAGCGTTGACAACGATGCAGGTGGCCGGGTTAAAGTCAAAACGACGTAGAGTTTCTTTGAAACATCCGTTGGGAGGCAAGTTCAGTGATGATTCACTGGGCATATTTGTAGCCACCCAGATGTTCACCTTGTGCTTCGTTATAGATTTAATGATGATAATGTGGAACAATCTTGTAGTTTAGTTAGCGTGATGGTGTCTGTAGTCATTAAGACGAAATGTTTTCCTTTTCCGGAGCTCCAAGAATGCAAATCTCTAACCAGATTTCGCTTAGTTGTCGATTTCCTTCTCTCATTAAACACACACACACACACACACACACACACACACACACACACACACACACACACACACACACACACACACACATCTATATCTATACCCAAGGGATGAAAGGGGATTTAGTCTAATCACAAAGCCGTGATGAAACCAACTATTCTCGGAGAAATTAACTTCTTGGAGAAGGGAACTCCAACATTAAACCTCGGCTGACTTGTAGGTATCCTTTGGCTAGAAAATTCTTAGAAAATGAGCTCCAAAATAAAAGCTGCAGTTTGAATAGTTCCCAGTTATCTTGCTAGGTTTTTCCTAGGGTTGGAGCGGCATAGACCCGAGTGAAAAAAAAGTGTCTTACAAGCGTAAAACACTACAATCCAACAACATACAGGTGTCTTACTACCTCATCATCTTACACATCTTGTAAGTTTTTTCACCTGATGAATCAGAATGTTTGGGTTTTAATTTAGGTGGTAAAAACGGCTATTATCTGTTAAGATGCAGCAGTCATTTTATTAGTATTCTAGTTGTCATGCTTATTCTATGATTAATCGTTGTCGATTTTCTTTTCTACTTTAAGATATTGTTGATCAACAACACTTTTACGAAAAATAAATGGAAACACAATTACCTAAAAAAATAAAAAATAAATAAATAAATTGAAAAATTTGAAGATTCGGTTTTGTGAAGAAGTAGATTAATCTTGTATGAAAATATATTCATTCATTTTATTTTTAGTAAAAAGTGGTACACTTTTTTGGAGGGTGGTTGGAGCTTCAATAAAGTTGATATCGCCGATTCCCGAAAAGGTCAAGACTGATAACGTACCCATCACAGTCAGGAACAACAACAGCAATAAAAACAACAACAAAAATAAAAGAAAGATAAGTACTTCGACCTTGCTTGGGATTGAAAAACTGGAAAATGAAAGTGACGGTTACACCAATTGTAATTGGTGCTCTTGGTAATTCTTCCAAAGGATTGGTACAACGTCTGGAGGACTGGAAAATGATTAGATGTGTGGAGACCATCCAAACTTCAGAATCATTTTGATCGACCAGAATACTCAGAAGAGTCCTGAAGACATGAGGAGACTTGCTGTCACTCAAACTCCAGTGAGAAACCATGGGCTAACGCTGCTATGACATACACGAAAAGATGTTTATAATTCATAAAAGCAATGAATAAATCAACCGCATATTTAAATTGGAAAACTGTTGATGAAAATTAATAAGAAAACATTGTTATTCCTTTTCAATCTTATTTTTCTAACAACCTCTTTTATTTTTAATGGGTTATTTTTGAAGGCAGCTATACAAATTAACTGACTCCATATGAAAGAAATCGTTATCTTTGTCATAATATACAGCAGAATACTCAGAAACTTACTGGAGGTTGGAAGAAACCCTTTTTTATCTTATATTAGATCACGAACCCATGAACATAGCAGTTTTACATGCGCACGTGAACACACACATACACACACACACACATACACACACACACACTGTAAAAGTTTTATCTGAAGTGAATTAAAAAGATCTCAGAACTGGTATAACACACAGAATTTTAACATTACAAACCCCATGTTACTTCTCCCTTTTATGTGAGTTTCATGTTTTACAACAATCATCAGACTAAAAACTGTAATGATAATAGTAATAAATGAAACGCATAGCAACAGAAACATTGTCATAAAGTTTTAAACGTTTTTAACACCCCCCATATATATATATATATATATATATATATATATATACGAGGGTGGTCTGAAAAGATTATCCACTGCAAAACTGATGGAAGAAATGCGTTGGTTGCTTGGGGAATATGTTGAAAAGTGATCTTCATTAGGTCACATTTTGTGAGAGTATCTTGGTCATCCTATGGACTTTTCACCCGACTTTCGCCTTTATACATAAGTAATAAATTGGCCGACCGTAGTCCAGAGTGACCCAAAGGCTTTTCAATAGCTAAAGCACCGGGCTGTAGGGGAAAGCATAACTCCTTATCCAATATGGCTTCACTTACCTATCTATGCTGCTGAAGAAGGCATCGAATACCATTTTTGCGTCCTTGGTATGAATCGATCAGGGATTGAACCCCAGTTTCGCGAGCCATTAGCGAACACGCTAACCATTATGTCAATCAGGGGAAAAACTAAAAAAAAAATCCTACCGTATAAGAATATATTAAGATGAAAAAATGTCTCCAGAGGATGACCTTATTTATTGAAATAATTGCCAACGTTAAATGTTTCGTTTTTTTTTTTACCTTCATCAGGACGTGTTAGTTATCAAGTGAAACGTTCCATTTAATAACTAACACAGTTTGATGAAGATCTAAAAATTGAAATGTTTAACGTTGGCAAATATTTCAACAAATAAAATCATCCTCTAAAGAACTTCTTTTTTTTTTTTTTACATTTTAATGCATTTTCCAATGTGTGTGTGTGTGTGCGTGATGCCCAAGAAAATCTGAATTATTCTAACTCACGCAAAAACTTTAGGTGCAATTGAACTGACATAAAGGCAGAAGGAAGATTGGGTTGTGAGGAAAGGAAATTTATCTCAAAATCGTTCGAGAAACGCAAGAACGTTGATGAAGTAGAAAGAAAGTTTTACAGGGATTTTAAAAAGAATTCACTAACATGAATCACCGTGACTTGCAACAGAAATAAGTTTGAAATAATGCGAGAGTAATTCACTAAATAAGGTGTATTTTGTCGAAAGATGCGGCAGTAAGAAGCACAATTTATAGGTGAACTTTTTTTAAAGTAAATGAATTGTGATGGTTCCTTTCGTGCCTCATGTGTTTCTCAGCATGAGCTTCTTTACTGACCGCTACGCTAGGAACTTTTTTTCTTTATCTGAGTTAGTGTTTCCACTTTATGGGTTGTCTTTTCAACTCAGGCTCGTAGTGGCAAACCCTTGTTTTGTCTATTTGTAAACATTAAGCCTAAAATATGCTTCTCTGCACCGATCATACATTTTTCTGTAAATTTCACATGGTTTGCAGTTCTCACCCAACCAATATTTGATGAAAGACCTCTTTTCTATTTGTAGTGGCAAAAACATGTTTAGGCCATTTGTAAACATTTTTTTTACTAAAACATGCTTCTTCGTACACATCACACATTATTCCGTAAATCTCACATGGTCTGCACTTCTCAGCCAACAAAAATATGATGGCAGACCTCTGTTCAATCCCAGAACATTTAATTTGATCGACCTCGAAACAAATATTTTCGGAAGATTAAAATACTTTTTGCAATAGACAAACTCCAAACAATACAGAATTTACAATAATAGGGAAAAATCTGAAAAAAAAAATTTACTTTAAAAATGCCCGTTTTTTTATTGATTCACCCAAATAGAAATAAAAATGGCTTCCATAGTAAGCGTTCTGGAAGACTGTGATCGCCCAGCAGCTCCACGAGAGATGCAGAGCTATCGAAAAATCTATTCAACAAAGGACACTTGAGACAGTAATTCCAAAATCAAGCATCCATCGAAACTTGATGCAGGTTCATGGAAGCAGTTTTATTCCGGCATTTCTTCACTTTCTCAATGAAAATGATCCTTGCCAAATAGTTGAACTTTGCTTATAGTACCTGGCAAAATTCGCACAGTTTCCAAAGAAGACTTTTTGGTAACATAAGGACTGTTTCAATTTGAATTAATTAATCACCACAATTGCTCCAATTAAGCACCTCAAAACACTCATTTAACGTTTGAAACGAAGTAAACTTAACAAGGGTTGCAATACGCTGTAGATTATTAGCGTTGTGTTTAAATGGATCATTCCTTTTCGAAAACACAATCGTTTTTACCAGAAATGCATTATTTTATGTATTCGAGAGCAATTTGAAGGTAAGGAGTTTTATTTATATCAACAAGTAGCACCATTCCTGCTATCATTGTAATGTGAGAACGTTTCTTGGCAAAGATCAGCTGACCAGATGGATCGAAAGAGGGGGTTAAATTAAATTCCCATCGCCTATTCATCAGACCTCCTATCTATCGATTTTTGTTCTTGAAGATTTGTCAAAGATAAATTCTATAGTACAAAAACTGTAGCAATCAATGAGTTGCGAATAGCCTTTGGAAGAGAATACATCCAAATATCTACAGAAATTATTTTTGATATTTGTTATACAACCTGTCCTACACTTATCTTCTTTATCGTCTTATCAAAGAAATGTTGCTTGTTTTACACAAAATTTCATCTCTATAAATAAATCACCTGAGTAAGTAGTCCTCTGGTTTACATCTTTAATTGAACTATTGGGTCCTCACACGTCTAGATCAATCGGAGGATCAATAATATATATATATATATATATATATATATATATATATATATATATATATATACACAAACACAGACACACACACACACACACACACACACACACACACACACACACACACATATATATATATATATATATATATATACACATACACACAAACACAGGCACACACACACAGACACACACACAGACACACATACACACACACACACACACACACACACACACACACACACACACACACATATATATATATATATATATATATATATATATATATATCCAGTCAGCGTCCGAAGACAATGGGTGTTGATTATTCGCCTATAAATTATATGAGGAATTTCATATTAATCAATAGGCGTGCTCGATGTATGGTAATTGTTCCATATTTTTTCCATCCAGGTTTATTTCTAACACTTTTTTGTTTTGACCCCCTTTACTCTCGCTTGAGAATTTAAAATTTATATAGGTTTTTCTTTCTTTCTTTCTTTCTTTCTTTCTTTTCTACACACACGTAGACTGTCATCCATATTTGCTGTTTTTCAGCCACAAGTAAAACATGGACTGTCATCTTAAGAGACGGAGAATATAAATTTATTCTCCATCGAAAAGATTTATAATAATTTAACCAGGTTTGAATTTCCTTCTAATTGCACTATATATATATATATATATATATATATATATATATATATATATATATATATATATATATATATATATATATATATATATACGTGGTGCATTCCATAAGTCTCCTGAATTTTGTACAGGCATTTAAAATTGACGTAGACTCTTGAAAATTCAGTATCTTATTGCTATACATCTTATGAGATGACTGACCAATTTTTATGATTTCAGCTTCAAATGAACAGCTACAGCAGGAATTGAAATACACCCTACTAAAGCCTGATTGTCACAGCTGGTGAATTTCAAAAATGCAATCTGGACGTGAGGACACTTTACAAGAACGATATACAATCAAATTATGATTTAAACTTGGAAAAAATTCCACGGAAACCTATGGAATGCTTCAGACTGCATGAATCGAGCATCAGTTTTTGAGCGACATCAGAGATTCAAGGAAGGCATGGAGTCTGTGAGTGGTGATGAGAGGTGTGGGAGAGTAAGGAAGTCAATACACCTGAGTAGATTGGTCAAAGAGTTAGGGTTAGGGTTACTATGTTGAGGTTTTAAGGGAGTTCAGGAAGAGATTCCGTCGGAAGAGTCCAGTACTCTTCAAATCGGCTCAGTGGCATTTTCAGCAGGACAATGCACCAGTCCACAACTCCGTCCTTGTCACAGACTATTTGAGCAAGATGGGCACCAAGACAGTTCCTCAGCCTCCCTTTAGCCCAGACCTTTCTCCGTGTGACTTCTGGTTTTTCCCTCAGCTCGGAAGCTGGTGTTTTGAGACAATTGAGGAGATGAAAGCGGCTGTGACGGAGGTCATTGATACGCTCATACAAGAGGACTTCCAGGGGGCTTCCAGAATTTGTTGAAACGGTAACAAAGTGCATTGCAGCCGGATGAGATTACTTCGAAGGTGACTAGAGTTTCATGTGTACTATCAATAAAGTTGCCCGTACGAAAAATGTTTGGAAACTTATTTAATGATTCTTGTATATATATATATATGTGTGCGTGCGCGTGTGTGTGTGTGTGTGTGTGTGTGTGTGTGTGTGTTGCAACAGTATATAGTTGTCACTATCTTACTTGGTGGGATTGTGGCAGACCAAATGCAGTATAATTTGGAGAGTGGTCAATATCTGTGATAGAGCTATTATATAGTATAATAAATAAATATTTATTAGTTTTACGACCACTGTTTTCCTGCTCTGTTTATTACGACAATAATCTGGCTGACGGCCTGAAACCAGCAGCCATAGATAAGCATCCATGCTATCAAATATATATAAAAACTAATGTATATATATATATATATATATATATATATAGAGAGAGAGAGAGAGAGAGAGAGAGAAAGAGAGAGAGACCGAATAGGAAACGAATAGGAATTTAAACAATACAATATTTTAATGAAGATACTAAATGATAGTCCAGAAGAATACTAAAAAACAATAATTAACTGTTTTACCGTAACAATGAAAATTACTTAAAATCGTTAAAGATAAACCCACTTGTATTCGTTTATTGCCTAATATACACGGGGGAAATATTTCTAAAAGACCAATAATGTTCTTAGTCACGTGCTAAGCTTGCAAACTATCCAAATACGTTGATCACTACATAAAATCTTTAGCTAAATGAAACCCTACATACAAGACACAACAGATTTTCTAAATAAAATCTATAATATTGAAACTTTTTAATGAAAACCTCTGTTCATTTTTCTCCTTTTGATTTTATTTCGTCCCACATCCATTTGTTTTATAAGCTAATAGTTTTACATGATGCTATTTATTTCCGGTGGCCCAATCTTATTAGCGGAACTTTAACGAGATAAGACAAAAAAATAAAAAAAGGAGAAAGACAATCTCAGTTGCTGTAAACGTTTCTTCTTCGAGTCGTTTCACATTTCCCGTTCTATTAAAAGTCGCATTTATCTATTTTCAAATATATTTGTTGGTTTCTTTATTGGTAAATCAGAAAACAATCTTTCTTGCCCTTGAGGTTTTTGAAATTTAAGGAAAGCTTATATTAACCATGGACAGCGCAAATTAATATTATATCTTTCTTATTCGTTCAAAAGATGATTTTTATCAAACTACGCTTAGCACAATTATTTCACTTATATATTAGAAAAATAAAAGCGATTATACCAAATATGATTTCGATGTAATTTTGAATTTGATTGATATATCAAATATTTGCCTGTTGGAATTAAGTATTTATTCTAAAAATTTAAATGGTCACGAGATAATAATAATAATAATAATAATAATAATAATAATAATAATAATAATAATAATAATAATAATAATAATAAGAAGAAGAAGAAGAAGAAGAAGAAGAAGAAGAAGAAGAAGAAGAATCTGGGTTTGATACTGTTAAATCGTTTTATTTCAATAGCAACAGATGCCCTG
This sequence comes from Sepioteuthis lessoniana, assembly GCA_963585895.1. Classification (NCBI taxonomy): domain Eukaryota; kingdom Metazoa; phylum Mollusca; class Cephalopoda; order Myopsida; family Loliginidae; genus Sepioteuthis; species Sepioteuthis lessoniana. The sequence continues at coordinate 73,341,155 of OY757911.1, read as the reverse complement.
AAATAATGAAGTCGATAAAAAATATTTTACAATCTCTTTTATCAAATATATTATTAAATTTGACCTTACAAAATGATTCCAATTTAAGAAATATATAATGGATAAATAAAATATGCCCCATAAGGTATTAATATGTTTCAGTTATTTGAAACATACTTATATTTTTTACGACAGTAAGACGGTTTAATTTCCTTCAAATTAAGTCGGTACGTTTTTGCTAAATCTTACAAAGAAATTCAATAAATATTCTTTAAAAAATATTAGAAATGGGTTCTAATGCAGAGATAAAGAAACAGAAATTAGTAAATAATAAGTAAATATTTGATAAAGATATCAAATATACATACTGAATATGAAATATCCATGAATATCAAACATATTTATATACAATACATGTGATAAACAATCAAATTTACCAATATAACATTCTCCACCCAATCGTTGGAGGTATAGAATATCCTAGTTTTATCTCATGCTGAGGGCTAAGCACCCTCCAAGCAAAAAAGAGGCGCTCTTTGTATAACAATAAACAGCATATGATGGTGAGGCTCCTGTTCTTGAGTTCCGAGAGTGGAGCACACATCTTCATTGCCATTAACCCCAGGTCCACTTTGACCCAGAGCGGTTGTAACCGTCGGAATCCCATGTTATAAAAAAATTACTTCGTATTTGACAGATGTGTACAGAAAATATCTTTAGAAACTATTGCACAAAAAATATAAATATGAAAGTATCATGAACGCAATTCCCTCTTCTATCTGCATAAAATAACCCTATATCCTTAAAATTAATCAATTTAGATCAAATTCTTTCCTCCGATATATAAGTTACTTAGGCTATTTGAGAATATACATTTCGTTGACCGGAAATATAAAACGACTTGATATCATAAAACATGATTTGGGGTAAATTGTCATATTCCGATATCTCTCTAAGAAATATACAGATCGTTAACATAGGATTTCCCGATCTGACACTGGAAATGAAGCCATTTCCTGTCAGTGGCCGCCAAAAGCTCTGATCAAAATCCAGTAGTTTTCTGCAAATCCCACGGAGGTATTCATGTGGGTACACAGGTTCACGTAACTCAGAGGTTGTCAGCATCGAAGACCATGACATGTTGCCATCCCTAAGGAACACAGGATGGATCTCATGATTTATGTTGATACGTCCGACACCCAGGCTAAAAATGCTGAAATGCACAAGTGCAAATTGATATCAATAAGCAATATTGCCTTGTATTGATGAATGAATCAGTAAATGAATTCAAAGAGAAAGAAAACTTCTATAAGTAAATATGTATAAGTATATATATCTTCTTAATTATTTTCTTTTGAGTACTTCTCTCAGACATCTACTCGAAAACGACCAATCGATTTATTGAATTTTTCACGTTCTTGGAACTTTTGGGTTGCACGTTGGATATATATATAGATATATATATATCCTACGTGGAACTTAAAAGTTTAAAAATTATATATATATATATATATAATGTTTACATTTTAATAATAAATTGTATTATCTATGACATCTCCACACTAAACGGTAGCTCTCTGAAACTAGTAGACAAGTTCATCTATCTAGGAAGTAGTGTCTCATCAACCGAGACAGACATCAACTCGTGATTAGCAAAGGCATGGACAGCTATTGATAGACTACCCGTCATATGGAAGTTAGACCTAACCAATAAAATAAAACGCAGTTTCTTCCAAGCAGCGGTCGTGTCGATACTGCTATATGGATGCACTACATGGAAACTAATTAAACGTATGGAGAAAAAGCTAGATGGCAACTACACAGGAATGCTGCGAGCAATACTGAACAGGTCCTAGAGACAGGACCCAACAAAGCAGCAGCTGTACGGCCACTTCCCACCCATCACGAAAGCTATCAAAATTAGACGAACCAAATATGCAGGTCATTTCTGGAGAAGTAGGGACGAGCTCATAAGTGATGTACTCCTGTGGAACCCTTCACATAGACGACCAAAGGCAGGACGACCAGCTCGAACCTACGTACAGCAGCTATGTCCCAATAGGGTATGTATCCCTGGGGACATGCCGGAAGCAATATACGAAGGGGCGGGATGACGAGAGAGAGTCAGGGATATTTGCGCTGATGGTGCGACACGATAATGATGGTGATGATATGAATTAATGCAACTTTCTGTGCGCATCTTTTCATCGACGCCTTCTATTTCAAATTTGTATAAAGTAATTATCGTTTCAAAATGTATTTATAAAACTAAATCCATATCCGATCTATCTATCTATCTATCTATGATCATATATATTGTATTTGCTACATACCTTTTTTGTTAAGTTTCCCTAATATATCTATCCACCTGTGTTAACTTTCTTTTAAACTGTTTGATTCAACTATCTCCTTATCTATCTATTTTTCTAAATTTATATTGACGAAGATGTTAAATTATTTGTATCGTTTCAGTACGAAACTGGCCAATTTTATAATGTAAATAAATGTTAGAACACTAATTACATCACAAAATTTGAAAGAGAACTCTACAAACGGAAATAGAAAGTTTTAAAACATTCACATCTTTTTCGTTTCATTTAATAACTTACACGTTCTGAAGAAGGTCTGAAAACTGAAACGTTTAACGTTTGCAAATATTCAAATCTTTCTTGAAATAAAATCATCCTTTGAAGATCATGTGTTTTTTCATCTCTGTTAATTTTCATGAGTATATATATATATATATATATATATGACCATTTCTGAAAACCTTTTACAGAGATTAATATAGTGTTTGGTGTGAAGTTATAAGATAGTCAATTATACTTTATTATTGACTCTCCTAGTACTTCTGCCCTAGCCTGCACGTCGAAGAAGACATACACCATATCATATTTACACTTGCTTTGCAATCGATACTGTTTTGTATCAACGCATTAATGGTTAAGTTGATTTGTGAAATGACAATGGATTAATTTCAAGGATTTAGATCCGGAATCAGCAAAGTGAGTTCGATTTATAATCGTGGTTGGTGATATCCCTTTCACAGGGAAGGAAATTAATGACTCTAACCTTCTATATGACCTCTCTAATCTTGGCAATAATTTTATCAACACTCTAATATATAGAGAAAAACAAACGCATATCTCTTGTGCCCAGTGTCACGAACACGTCAAGGAGACCAATATTTTTTTTGTGAAATGCAGAAGTTTTGCTTAAGACCTGTGATGTCCAGGAAGAAAGAACGTCAGTTTTCTACCTCATTATATACAAATACCCACCAGTGTTTATATTTATCAGCTTTTCTTAAAGTGTAAAACTGTCAAAAGGTTGTGTAACTAAAATGTTAGAGGAAAATGGTCTTCTCTTTGTTACATTTGTTTGCTGAGAGAGGTGCTGCCCTGACTTGAGATCTCCAGGGTCAGGGAATCTGCTTTTATTTCCTTTTTACGTTTGAAGAGCTGACAATGTTGTTTTCAACGAAGGCATATATAGCACATGTTCAGTTTTATAGAGTACCTCATTAGTGTGGAGAGTGACTAATATTGTAACATTTCTTGTTACTAGTTCCACAAAGGCGTCAGGATGTCAAACATCCTTCTTCTTTAGTTCAGTTGGGAGGTAATGCTTAGGCGTTAGTATCTCCATGGAAAAATCTGCTTTTCTGTACTGTTGGATAAGACAAATCTAACCTCAGTTTTAGTTTCAGTTTGTGATTCTTTGTTTAATATCAACCTTCGTAGGTAATTTTATGCCAAAGCCACTATGTCGAAGAAAATTAATGGCGCTATGTAACACCTGGCTAGAGGGATAAGGATCACTGTATTCTTTTCATGAGTATTAATCTGAATGGGAACATAATAGCGCGACTAGAGATCGAACTCGCCTACTACAATGTCGTAGTCCTGCAGGTTTGCCACTTGACCACGAGGAATCTTCCACAGAAGTCTCAAAAGATTTCACCATTATGAAGTTGTTTATTTTACATCAAAGTGTTGTAGATTATTCAAATCAAGGAGGCCTTGAATTTTCAATTTTCAACCGAAGAACCTACTCTTTATTGTAGCACTGCGTGTTTTCAGAATCAAGACAAGCAAATCACCGTGTAGAATTAAATGGAATCTTTCCAAGAAATTTTAGATTCAGCCTTTAGTGTCCATTTGCGACTGAAACTCAAATAACATTGTTATTAACCTCTGCTGAATTTTCGTTGCCGTTTTCATTCCTGTCTCCGCTTCGACTTTAACTAAAATATTCCTTTGCGTGTGAAGTTTTCGTCTTCTAGATTGATATAGAATGGAGGAATATAAATATCCAGGAGATACAAATAACGAACGCGTTTCGGATAAAAGCAATCTTTATGAAATAATTCATCTGACAATGTAACAATTTGTACATGAGTGACTACTCAGAAGTCCTTCTTTCTTTCTTTCTTTCTTTCTTTCTGTTCTCTTGTATTCCTCATCGTAAAACTTTGCCGCCATCTCATAGTGACGTTGCTTCAAACCGAAGTAAACTATTTCTTTTCACGTCTATTTACAGTGACAATCGCCTGACTGATTCATGCATTCCCCTTGACACTCGCAGACGTCTTAAAATGGCTCAGCCTCTCATACAGTTGTACCCACTCTCATTAATTTTCCACTTCCAGCTGTGGGATCGATTGACGAAACTGACAACGGGTCCACACACTTCATTCAAAGTCAGTTACTCATAGCCTGAACCTGAAACCTTAGCTTTCATAAAGATTTTCTCTGTATATAATAAAACTGCGTTACTTAAAATAAATCGGCTGCTCGAGTTGAACACTTTAAGCGATGTTATAACTACTTGGTATTAGAGAGATGCTATTCCTTCAGGAGTTCGTGATTTAAGTAATTTATTGTATCTTATGTAGGCTAAAACGTTAAATAGAGCTGACTCCAGTGAATGAGAGCCTCTCTAGGGGCACCAAGATAATAACCACGATGGACAATTCTAGAGTCAAGTCCTTTACGAAAGCAAGGCTACTCCGAATAATTGACCCCCGAAAAGTAGCTTCCTGTAGCAGGGGAATTACTTTGTGAGTATCTGTAAATAAAATGTAATTTTTATTGCGACAGAGAAAGAGAAAGAATGGAAATTTATTTCTCTAGAGCTTGTATGACTGTATATTCGTTGAGCGCCGTTGTGGTGTAATTGTTAGCCAGCGAGTCTTGCAGACCATTTCTCGTGAGTTCAGTTTTCACCGGGTACAGTATACTTCTGACCTTTTGTATCTTGATAAATATATGCCACTTCTGAAAAAATATGGAATTAGCAAACTTGGAAGATATACACTTTGCTGCTGTATTTAGCAGTAAATAAACTAATTATAGAAAAGACGCAAAACATTTTTTATCGGTTAGCTTAACATTTTGACGTCATAAAATATTAGCTTAACATTTTGACGTCATAAAATATTCCTTAAACAAAGTAGATTAAATCATCTAAATTAATGGTGTAATTTCTTTCCAATCTTTACTGAGGAATTTTTTGAATTACTCAGTATTGAAAAAAAGGATTGAATTAATTGAGAAAAATTTAGAATTAATACTGGTTTGCTTTTCCGTGAACTTTTATGACGACCTGCAAAAGGAATTAACGTAAATTGTGACGTATAAGTCTGTCGGGCATATAAGTCGGACTCATGATTTTTAACTCAACATTTTTTGATAGACTTATACCGAATGTATATGTATACTGTAATTTACTAGCTGGCCAAAACTTACCCAGTAAGCCTGAATGAGAATAGACAATGTTAACTCGTGGCAAAAGCATATATTAAGACATAATACTACACCAATTCAGTGAAAGGGAATATTCAGCTTTTTTTAATAACCTTCATACTTCTCTTCTAAATTTTAAACAAAATTGACAATTTACTCTCAACCGTACATTAATTGTATATGTAAAAATAATTTGACAAACTAGTTTTTTTTTTAATCGTGAATATTTCAAATTTGAAGATTGGTATATCTAGTGACAAAAAGACAAAAAAGGCTATGGTTCTTTTTCAAGAAAAGTATGCATTAGGGAACACAATTTTAAAGCCCTGAATAAATACACGTAATACTTTGTGGTTGCACTTTTTGAATGTATTAATTCTTTCATTTGTTCTAGTAACGAACCAATTTAATCGCGATAAAACTCCGGTTACACAGATGCGTATACTTCAGTTATTGACCCGTTTAAATTCTTCAAGATTTGATGGATATTATTTTCTCAATTTTTGCTTGAGGATTCCGCGTAAATTTTCAATTGGATTTGCATCTGGGCTATTTGCAGGTCAATCAAGAAGGTGTTCTCTTCTCCCTGAACCATTCATTGGTAGATTTTGCTGTGTGGGTGGAGTAAGGTAATGCTGGAGGATGCATTCATTGTTCCCAAACTTATCCTCAGGGTATGGGATAAGGAAATGATGTAGGACATCCTGATAGACAGAGATATAAATCGATCTTTTGAAGTAGTAGATCTTTCCGACTACATTGGGAGACATGCAATACCCAACCGTTACATATTAAGGGAATCTGATACTTTTTTTTACATATTTAGCATCATATCCGTTGTATAACTTCCCCCAGAAGCTGAGTTAATGATCACCGAAGAAAATTCAGAATCTTGATTTATCCTTGAAGATGAGTTAATTCCATGGATGAACAGACAGTGATCTCCAGTCCATACTGAACGTTTTCATTTCTTTTTAAATGTTAGTAGTAGTTGTAAAGTTGGTATCCAACTGTCTTATCTAAACTGATGGAGTTTCCGGAGTGTTGTGGATCGAAAAACAGTTACACCAGTATAATTATCATCATCATCATATCGTGCTGGCAGCACGGATATCCCTGACCCTCTCTCGCCACTCCTCCCTATCGTTCATCGCCCTAGGTAGGTCTTCAGGACAACAACCTGTATCCTCACATAGCTGCTGAATGTACGTTCGTGCTGGTCGTCCTGCTTTTGCGCGGCCATGTGTGGGGATCCATAAGAGTACATCTCTTATGAGTTCATCTCTGCTTCTCCAGCAATGTCCTGCATGTCTGGTTCGTCTAATTTGAATAGTTTTCGTGATAGGGGGCAGGTGGCCGTACAGTTGGTGTCTTGTGGGGTGTTGCTGCCAGGACTTGTTCAGGATTGCACGCAGCATTCTTGTGTAATTGCCATCTAGTTTCTTCTCCAGCCGTTTTGTTAGCGTCCATGTAGTGCATCCATATAGCAGTATCGATGTGACCGCTGCCTGGAAGAAACTGCGTTTCATTTTATCGGTTAGGTCTGATTTCCATATAGTCGATAGCCTATTGATAGTTCGGAAATTTTACTACAATCGGTAAATCGATTGGAAATCAGTATCCTATTCAGCTGACGTTCATCTCTATCTAACATCTTGGGTTTGAGACTGCACTTGGATTATTTTGAACAAGTTCGTCTTGTTATCTCCCTGACGGCTATCTCATTTAGAGTCTTGTCAGCTTCCCACAACGCATGAATGATGGCTCTTTGTGCCTCCGACATATCCTTAACTCTTTCTATTTATGATGCCGGGGAATATGTTTTACATCGAAGATTTTATTCTTTTCATATCAATACTTTGACACTGAGAATATTCAAAAAATTACTTTATATGTAAATCATAAAATAAATTCAAATTATCAGGCAAGAAATGATAAATTGTTAACATATTTCGAATTGATTTATTGTTTTGAATAAGCAGTCAAATTTTAATAAATCCAAGCTAGAGAATACAAATGTGATAGGCAGATAACATAGGTGCTGTTTGGTTCCAATTAGTCTTTACAGACAGTGTATCAGCTGTTGGAAACGACGCGTGATGTAGCACTAGGATAATAGTTAATTTGTTTGGCACTTGAATTATTTAATGTAAATCTCTGTATTAATTCGTTAAATATGTTTACCAAGTTGAAATATTTGAGTCACTCCTTTGGAGTGTTGGAAAGTGGTGTGTATCGATCTCCAGAAGAATTATTCTACTGGTTGCTCAATCGGTTGTTAAGGTTTAAAATTTAGCCACGCCGTATAAGTCAACTTCTAGTTTTGTAGTGATTTTCCAGGCTTAAAAGATAGATTGGCACTCCGTAGTTTATGATAACTTTTTTCAAAATAATATTGATTGCTTTACCGACACTGTGATTAGATTTATGAATTTCCCAAACCCTCCACACGGGAAGGATGAAACAAACGGTCAATTCTTAAGCGGGGTTTAACAGATTTGAATTCAGAGTTTTCCTTCTCCTTGACTTGCTGCCTAACCAAGGCTAAAGAACACCGTCTGTCTTGATATTTACCCATAACTAGAGGGAGGATAAGAGGATCCATACCTTTCCCAAGGGTATTAGTGCTCTGGGAAATGCAGCCAACTCCGCCCAGTATTTGTACTCGTGTCGTCGTGTCAATTTCGTACAACGATAATCATAACACTACGGGCACCTTTTTTATCTCTTTCAAACAGATCATCATTATCGAGGGATACACATTCCTCACCTTTATTTATTTATTCATTTCACAAAGGTTTCTGGATGAGTCTTGAGGAAATGTATGCAACCTTTGAGGAACATTTTATTCTGTAACATCTATTTTCTATTTTCTGAAATCTTAGAAATTTCAGCGAGGATTTCAGTTTTGCGAACAAAAGAAAATCTGCCGGGGTCAAATCTAGAGAGTTGAACTGACGTGGAACAATCATTGCTTCGTGCCTGGCCGAAGATTCTTAATTTGACTGTCGTCAGTGGTGATAGAAAGTCTTCCAGGTTTAGAATAGGCATAGGTGAATGTTTAACTCGATTCGAAGCTCCTACTTGCATAATTGCACTCGTTTTAAATAATCCACTCTATAGCCCAGCTGAAATATTTAAAAATCATCAGCAAATGTTTATTTTTTTAAATTGGAAATAAAATATCGCATGAAGATCATCGCATGGTTTGTACTTCTCAGCCGGCAAAAAATTGATCACCGAACTCTGTTGAAATCTGGAGTAGTCCTTTTGAGTTTCCACCAATTTGAATCGCCATAATACATAATTTTGTGAGATTAAATAATTAATGTGCTTGATTGCACCTTCGAAGTAAGCACGATTACATTCTCTTTCGGACTAATAACGTTAGGAAAAGTATCAATTCCTCTTAGCTATGGATGAAATTGTATCACCGCTATTCTTCTTCAAGTATGGCTTTGAGATCAAATAACCCAGAAATATTGATATGCCGTTAAATGAATAAACCAACAATGATCATTCATTTTCATCTTGAACATGATAAGTTTATTATATATAAAATTTCTCTAATTTCCTCTGTCGGCGAAGTTAAAAATATGGTTAGACTGTATCAAATGATATGACCCAGCTTCCCACCAAAAATGGGTGTTCGGGCTGGAACACTGAAGTGTATGTGATGGTGAGATTTCAATCATAGAGAGTTTAAATTACCTCATTTTTATCATTACTGCCAGGAGGTGTAATGGTTATCGCCGTAGGAATTGGACACGGTGACACGAGTTCAAATCCTGGACGAGACTGATTGCATTTCACATAGCACTGTGAAAGGTATGAATCCAATTATTCTCCCTCTATGGGTAAATAGTAGGGCAGACTAGGTTCTTCAGCCTTGGTGAGGCAACTAGTCTAAGAGAAGGAAAACTCTGAATCCAAACCTGCAAAATTCTGATTAAAAATTGACCTTGTGTCATATCCTGCCCGAGCGGAGGGGTTGGGTAAATAGGATCATTACTGCCAGATCCACTCTGCACCGGATCGTTAGTACCTATCAGCGTTCTATCTTTGGGTCGATTATGAGTTTAGACTGCATTGCTTGAAATGCTACAAATTGCGCTACAAAGAAATGATGAGAGAAAGGTGCAGTTTTAAAACTGCAAAAGGTTTTAAAACATAATTACGATTACGATCAAACATTTGCAAATCAATCAAATTTCGGCTTTAAATAAACCAGGAGTTGATATACCATTAAACAAATATACCCATCTAAACCAAACCAATTTTTCTCATGAAGCATTTACGAAATCTTTGCACCACGGATAAGAAGTAACTATCAATAAAAGCAAGCTTTTATGTTTTATTTTATTTCTAGCGAATACGAAAAAAGATAAAACAGTAGAAAAACACGATTTTAAAGAAAATGTTTTAATAGACGAAATTAATTGCATTCTTCACAAAATGAATAAAATATGTGCCAAAGGCAATTGTACACTGAATATTTATTATACACTGATGTACCCGGACTCATATATTTATCTTTCTTGTTATTTTCCACAATGATCGATGGAGTACAGCTGGTTTGATTTTAGAGTCTTTTTTCCATTAGGATGGTTGCCGTACCAAGGCTGAAGAACTATTTCTGCATTACAATCTTACCGATTTTTGTCTTCATCGTTATTGTTATTTCCACAACGATATATCCTCAGGCTTTCTTAACGTGTTTACCGAACTCGGGAACCTACACGGAACTTCGAACTACGTCTTTATTGAATCCACTGGGGTCGCCTGTCCTGATTCCGTTAGCCATAACCGGGTACAAGTGTTAAGTATTCCTGTATTGTTACTCGCCTGCAGTCAGGACTAAACCTGCAACCTCCAGGACACATAGCGTAACTTTTATAGGCGTTGGTTCCCCAAGCTTTTGAGTTCGACAAACACCTGAAAAGGCTGGAGGACATATTGGCCGAATTTTTGTTGAAATAACACGAAAGATGAAGACAATAGTCCGAAAATCCTATTCAATTGGTAATTTGAGTTTTATTTCCTCTGAAAAAATAATCTTAATATTCCAGCAAGGAAGTGAAAGACTCAAAACTATTAGAATATAAATAGTTCTAAAAAGTATGAATATAAAATGAACATTTTGATTTTTTGCAGTTTTGCAAAGTGAAAATAACAGCCTAAAATATTCGTGTAAAACTATTTCAGAATTGATGTTTTAAGTAATTAGGTAATTTAAGATTTATTTTATTTTTATATAAAACAAAATGATCCATGAAACACGTTGGGTCCCCTTCTGGCAACGTCAGGTGACAATGATGATGATATTTCTCTTTGGGACTGATTAAAGGGTTTTATCGTCATATCCGTTATATTGGAAATTAAGATTTATTAAAAATGATGTTCTGCTCGAATTTAGACACACAAAATCGTCAGCTTGAAGCAACTTATGGAAATTGCAATATTCTCTGATTACACATGTATACATCTAAATACACACACACGCACACGCACACACAATAATAAAACCCTTAAATACCATATTGAAATTCATTTGCGGACGTATCTATTTCACTATATATATATATATATATATATATATATATATATATATATATATATATATATATATATATATATATATTGTGAAATAGAAACGTCTGCAAATGAATTTCAATATGGTATTTTAGGGTTTTATTATTATCTCGACAAGAGACTAATAAGGCGGAGTTTTTGTGACTGGGTGGTGACTTTTTTCAAATTTATTTATTTATTCGTCAATTCATTTATTATAACCAGTAGATAACTTGTGTCTTTATGTATGTATACGTACATTCATATAGATACATGTACATCTGGTTATTGCTTTTTTTCTCTTTCTTCCTTTTTGAGTTGAACGTGTATTTTGCTTAAAAAGACGGCAACCGGTGCTATTGTTTAATGTTGCACCTTTTTAAAAGAAATAAAAAATACTGATACCTTTCAGGTCCCAGAAGACTGTCAGCATGACCTAATTTATTGTACGGTGCTTCCAGAATGTTTTCAATTCTGGAACATTAGCGTTTCCACTTTCAGTTTATCCCATATGTAAGCAATTTTTCTACGAACAAATCAAAAATTCTTCTGTAAATTTCGAATGGTTTGTACTTCTCAGACAACAAAAAATTGGATCCCAAGCCTCTGTTCATACATGGAGTACTCTTTTTGATTTCCTAAGATGTTCAATCACCTTGAAATAAATATGCTTGTGAGATTAAAATAATTTTTGCTATAGACCAATCTTAAAAAATAAAGAGTTTACTATTCTAGAAAAATTCTTAAAAAGAAAATTATTTTGCCTTTTCGAAAAGGTTACTCGTACCTATTGAACACACACACACACACACACACACACACACACACACACACACATATATATATATATATATATATATATATATATATATATATATGTACCGTTCCCACAAATTCTGACTTGCAGTGACTTGCTACGTCTTTTGCAAAGAGAAAAGAAAAAGTAGACATAGATTGATTTTGAAATTGGGTTGTCCACTCAACGATTCCCAGTAATTTAGACGATTAGAAGCGGTTAAGAATGATGGAAATCCATTTTAGGTGACTGTTGTTTCAGGTGAGAGAGATAACGTAAGATGAACAATAAAAACCTCAACTTCGAAAACAAGAAAAAAAACAAAAACAAAAACAACTGTGCTACCCCGACTAAAGAAGGAAACAACGGAAAGTAAAGAATTCAGCTATAAAAACAAGAAAAAAATATGGAACCTTAACCAAGAAGACTAGAGAAAAGAAGAACCCCAAATATTGAAAGACAAGGCCCAAGAACGAACCAGGAAAAATTAGAACTAGATAATCGAGAAGGCATGAAAATAAAGAAAGATAAGTTAGATTGCTCTTTGTATAGATTTTATTTCTTTCTCTATCGCTTTTAAGTTGCGTGGTTTGCGCCCGATAGAATTTATTTAATAACGAGAAAAAATAGAAAAGTTATAAGGCTCGTTAGTTTAATTGTACTTGTTGATACAGATTACTGCTATGTTAGGAGATGGTGAATCATGAGGGTAAAGAAAGAAAAAGGGAAAAACAGAAAGAAAAGAAGGGGCATACAAGCTTGTTAATTTGTCATAAGAAAATCTGTGATGTGGTAGTATTTTGGGGTAATGGACATATAAATGGTTTTTATGAATGAAATTTAGAGTAATTCAAAAATGCTAATTGTAAAGAGTTGTAACTTTATAATGGGATATTTTTTCTGTGTCTTTCAATTCTGAGCCCCGAAAGGATCTGAGCATCTACGATATGTTGTCCGGAGAACGCTCATATAGCTTTGGATCCATAGTTAAGTCAGAGGGATGGGTTGATGTTTTGAAAAGTTGTGGAAATTGGAAGTGTTTTGTTAATTCTCCCAAGAATGGGATTGATATTTTGTGTATTGGTAGAAGCCATGCCAAGTTCTGTGAAGGTCTTCCCCAAGAGAGTGGTCTAGAATTTTGAGGTACTGGTTCGTGGCTAGACCAGCGTTTTATGAGGTCCCCCTGGAATAGGGGCCAGAATTTAGGGGTGTTTGGTAAGAGACTCGACCACTGAGTTGAAGAAGTTATTTTGAAACGGGATGGGAAATTAGGAAATATGCGTGCAAAATCTTGACGTGCTTCGTGGTATGCACTGGAAAATTCATGGACTCGGTTTCGAATCATGCTTGAGGATGAAATATAGTTGACCAAATGTATAAATAAAGTACCCTCGTTAACTATTCAAAAAGAGAAAGAAGATAGACTTAGAGACAGTGGCCAAAGTAAAAAGATTGGGTTGCTTAGGAAAAGGATCGCCAAGATATTTCATCTCACATTTGAAAGAAAGCAAGAAACTAATGTTGTGTTATCGAAAGAAAAAAGAAAAAAAGGCACTCATTAGCTATTAAAGAGATGGAAGATCGTTAGACGGTCGTCAAAAGTTGAAGAAAAAAGAGGAGGAAAATGGGAACAGTTTGTGTTGATTGAAAAGAAAAATGTTTTCGGGAAATTTTACTTCATTTACCTTTGTTTGATTACGAGGACGTTTAATGGAAAATGTACGGGGGTACACGGACAATGATAGTGTTATATATATATATATATATATATATATATATATATATATATATTAATGACGGAGATTACGAGAGAAATGTTTTAGAAGTAATGAGTTATGGATATAGAAGGAAAGCCAAAAAAGGGTAAAAGACAGATAGTGAGCAACTGATCTGTGAAAAAGAAAGAAAAAAAAGACTGAAGAGAAGATACATGCCAATTGGTAAAGTAAAATAGACTTTGAATCATAAGATAAGAAGAAACGAAAAGTAAAGGAAATATGCACTGATCAGAAAAATTAAATAATTACTTAAGTTTGAAAGAGATTCAGAAGAAAAAAATTGACATTACTACATAAATTCAGAATGACTATTGGTAAGGACTAAGTAAAAAAAAAAAAAACAAAACAGAAAAAAAAGTGACGGAAAAATAGAGTGAGACGCGAGAAAAAATAGCTGCAAGTCTTTCAAAGGAAACAGGAAAACAAGAAAAGAAGAATCAGAAAATGAAAAAAAAAAACATTGAAAAAAAAAAAGAAGAAAATGAAGGACGATATGAAAACTTTTTTACTGACTTTTATTTTTTGCATTATTGAATGATTTATTGTGTTTTTCTATGCTCGTTTGAATTGTTGTTCTTGTTATTACTGTAACTTTATTATCTAAATCGGCATAAAGAAGAGTGTTAGATTAAAGGATTGTTACAAATTACAAAATCAGAAAGGGAAGAAAGTAGAGAAAAATAAAAAGAAAACCCCCTTACATCGATACATTAGTTAACAATCTTTCTGCTTATGTGCTATAACGAAAGATTTTATTTTGAGGGGAGGAAAGCTGTGTTATATACTTAAGGAATGGTTCTTTATATTAATCATTTTTTGTTAATTATATTTTATTATTTAGTTTTGTAAGGCTTTGAACTACTCGGTGTCTCTTAGATCAGTTACAATAGTCAAATAGTGCAGTCTTACGCCCGATTGAAAGGATATGACAATTATCATCTGTCGTAATACACTTCTGGACAGGAAATGGGGCTGGACGACCGTTAATGTGAATGAAGTGGGTGGATGGCATCATATCCGGGAGAAATGAGATATCCAGAGAATTTTGAAGATTTTGAAAACACAGTTAGATGAGTTTCTACTGTTGAAGCGCGCGGCAGGGATTTTCGGATCTGATGAAAGATTTCTGTTTGGGTCTGTACCAGCAGAGATCTTAAACACCAGAAGATGCACCGCGCATTGTGGGTGGGATTAGCATAGTGTGGTAAGCATAGGTTTTTATAATTTATGTCTCTCTATTCCTGTCACTAAGGACAGATGGTAGAAAGAAATAAACCCGTTCGTACCGCCCGTATTTCTACTTTTATTATTATTGATGTAAATGTACATTTTATATGAGTATACCACATATCAACCTATCGTCCTACCTCATTGTTTATCTTCATCTTCTCTTCCTGCCTCATCGTTTACCTTCAACTTATCTTGCTACCTTATTGTTACATTTACATTATCTTCCTAAATATTGTTACCTTCGACCTATCCTTCGACCATATGGTTTAACTTCAACTTAACTTCCGACCATATTGTTCACCTTCATCTTATCTTCCGAACTTATTGATTATATTAAACCTATCATCGAGTTTAATATAACTTATCTTCCTAAATTATTGTTTATTTTCAACTTATCCATCGACATTATTTTTAAACTTTACCTCATCTTTCGACCTTATTGATCACCAACTTTTCTTCCTACCATGTTGTTTATCCTCAAAATATCTTCCTACTTTATTGTTTAACTTCAACCAATCTTTCTACCTTATTTCTACCTTCAGCATATCGCCCTACGTTATTGGTCACCTTCAACTAATCTTCCTACTTTATTCTTTTACATTAACAAAACTTTTTACCTTATTGTTCACCTTTAACCAATCCTCCTACTTTATTGTTTACGTTGAACCTATCTTCCTATCTTATTGTTTATCATCCTACATTTCGATCTTTTTTTTAACCTTCAACCTATCTTCTAACCTTATTGTTTACCTTCAACTTATCCTGGTACTTTATCGTTTACCTTCAACATATCTTCCGATGTCATTGATTATCTTTAACCTATCTTCCCACCTTATTGTTTATAAGCAACTTATCTTCCTACCGTATTTGTTTAAAGACTGTTAAATGTAAAAACAGTTCTATATCAAACATTTCAGTTTACCTTAAGAACAGTTTAGTTCTATTTGACTCATAGATAGGACCCTATGAGGTGTTACAACTCCGGGCCAGAGTGAACCTGGGAGCCATAGCAATGAAGGGGTACTCCATATTCCCCAAAAATCCGGTACTACTGGAGCCTCACCATCAGATTGTTTAGTGTCATATCTAGGACACTCTCTGTGGGAGTTTTGCTCCTCTCCTGAGATAGGGCCATATAAATTGATATCAGTTGTCAGAATTTCTGAGTTGAAGCTTGATTTTTTATCATTCAGAGTTTGCAGATAACTGTTTTTATATTTACATTCACAATATTTCGGTTAATATATCATGCAGTCTTCTTTAGGTGTTTCTTTTCAAACTCGGGAACCTATACGGAACTTCAAGCCTCCTCCTATATTCAATCCACGGTTGTAGCTTGCTTTAATTCAGTTAACCATAACCGGGTACAAGTGTTAAATATTCCTGTATTATTACTCGCCGGCTGTCAGGATTGAACCTGCAACCTCCAGATGTTAGTCACTAAGAAGCTTAGGGAAGCAATGTTTGTTGACAGTTCAGAGTGAATTATTTGGACTTAAAAACTTAATGTTCTTCATCATCATTATCATGTCACGCCACGAGCGTGAATCTCCCTGACCCTCTCTCTCTCCGCACTTCTATATCGTCCATCGTTTCCAATAGGCCTTCAAGACTACACCCTGTATCGGCACAAAGTTGTTGTATACAGATTCTAACTGATTATCCTGTCTTTGCTTCTCCATGTGATGGGGTCCACCGAAGTAAGTCGCTTATGAGTTCGTCCCTATTTCTTCAGCAGTGTACCGCATGTCTGGTTCGTCTAACTTGGATAGTTTTCGTGATGGGTGGTAAGTGGCTGAACAGCAACTGCTTTGTAGGGTCATGCATTCAGGCCTTGTTCAATATTGCTCGCAGCATTCTTGTGTAGTTACCGTCAAGATTTTTTTCCATACGTTTAGTTAGCCTCCATGTAGTATATCCATACAGCAGTATCGATTCGACTACTGCTTGGAAAAAACTGCGTATTATTTTATCGGCCAGTTCTGACGTCTATATGACCTATAGCCTATGGATAGCTGTCCATACCTTTCCTAGTCGCGTGTTGATGTCTGTCTTGGTCGATGAGTCATTGCTTCCTCGGTAGGTGAACTTGTCCACTAGATTCAGAGAACTACCATTTAGTGTGGAGATGTCGCCTCTTTGATTAAAGCATATATATTCCATCTTCTCTGATTTGATATGGAGGCCTATGCCAGCAGCTGCTCGGTACATATTATGTAGCAGGGTTTCGGCTCTGGTGGGTGTATTTGCCAGAAGCGCTATGTCATCGGCGTAGTCTGCGTACGTAATTGTTTGTGCGGAGTATCTTCTGCTTCTTTCCTTTGTCAGCTTGAAACCGTTGTCTTTCATTTTATCGATGTCCTTAAATCACTATAATTACAACTATTATCAATGATTTTCTACCTGAGGTCATATTACGATTTCTTAAATATTTTTTATCTAACTTTATTGATTATTGGTTCACATATTGTATTCATTTCTATACTTGTTCTACTCAACAAGTCACTGAAGCCCGACAAATGTGCTGACTTTTAAGGCATCTAATTCTCCAATGTCCTTCACTATCAGTTTTTTATTACTTTATCGCATAAGGACAGATGTTTTCCCTTCTCTTTCCTTATGTGGTCCGCCATACCCGACTTTTCAATTTCACCTCGTACTAATTCTTTTTGATGTTCTTACATTTTGTGGGCGACATGTCTCGTCTTTGAGTACTTTACCAAAACGACAAGGGGTGGAGTAAACGCAGTTCTTGGTCATATTGAATTCTGTTGTTGGCTTGACACGGAAGAGGCATGTCCGGAGAGTTGACCCACTTTTCCAGTCATATGGACAACACAAAATTCACCCTGAACTGTCCAGTAAGACACATAGCGTAACGGTTATAGGCGTTGGATTCCCAAAGCTTCTTAGTGACTATCATCAGGAGGTTCAGGTTCAATCTTGATTACACGTGAGTAACTATACAGGAATACTTAACACTTGTACCCGGTTATGGTTAACGGAATCAGAGCAAATGACCGCACTGGTTTAAATAAAGGACATGGCTTGAAGTATGGTATAAGTTACTGAGTTTGTCAAGAAGCACCTGAAGAAGGCTGGAGGTGGCCAGAACGTAGAGAATATTAGAAAGATGAAGGCAATTGTTGGAAAAGCCTGAATGATGAAATTATGATGTTAAGCTAACGTAAGGCAAAGGTATTAGATTATCTTAAAATGTCCTAAGTAAAATATTGCTATATTAAAATATCCTAAAACATTATCATAAGAAGATATTCAATAAAGAAATATTTTTATGTTTTTTGTATATTTTGTTTTGTAATATTATGTGTGTAATATCTAAAGTCTGGTCAACACGTTTATATTTTTGGTTCCGTTTGTGATTTTTCAGGACTGAAAAATGGAATGAGAATATTTTGTGTTGGGATAGATTCTTAAGTGCGTGCATGTAGGTGTATACATAACGGCTGGAGAAGAAACTTGACGGCAACTACATAAGAATGTTGAGAGCAATATTGAACAAGTCCCGGCGACAAAACTCCACGAGACACTAACTATACGGCCACTTACCTCCCATCACGAAAACTGTACAAGTTAGACGAACCAGACACGCAGGACACTGCTGGAGAAGCAAGGACGAACTCATCAGTGATGTACTCCTATAAACCCCCACATATGGCCAAGCAAAAGCAGGACGACCAGCCCGAACTTACATACAGCAGCTATGTGAGGACACAGGATGTAACCCTGAAGACCTGCCGGAGGCGATGAATGAAGAAGTGGCAAGAGATGGTCAGGGATATCCGTGCTGGCGTCACGACACGATGATGATATGTATATATATATATATATATATATATGTTTATTTTTTTCTATGATCATCCTCATCTAAAAAATTCAAAGAAAAATACGAAGATTTACACTCACGTATGCACACACTCACATATATATATATATATATATATATATATATATAATACCACCATGAAAACGTTTCGTAATATATAGCTTACGGGTTAAAAATATATTCAATTCTTAATAGGAGGTTTAATTTGCTACATGCATATATAAACACAAACAAATAAGCATATCTCCACACAAGAAAGAATGGAGAAAACGAATCTAAAGAATTTCTTTAATATCGTACTTAAAAAAGACGCCCTACTTGAGGCGTGTCAGTTAACAGCCTTCAAAACCGCCATATGAAAGCTGCCACTTTTACTCAGTTGAGGCAAGCTGGGACAATTCCAATTTAAAATTATGGGCTCACCCAATTTAAAATAAAAACGCGACAAAAAAAAAACATAAAAGAAACAAAGGAAAAACATTGCCAGAGCTATTTATGAGTGATTAGAGTGTTATCATGCATTCTATAAAACATATGAAGACGAGAGTTCACGCATGCACAACGAGAACTGCCGTGTGAATAGACCGGAGATGAGCTTCGTGACGAAGTTTTGTAGTTAATGAAGGCTTCCTGGCCAAGCATTCATTTCCAATATGGCAACCCCTAATTTTCAGCGCTCACTCTTATTTCAAGACCAATAATCTCTTCTTTTATGTTGTTCGTGCAAACAGATTTGTAATCACCAAAAGGGAAACTCTTTTACGAGTGAAATGTGTTTATTATTTTTTTCGTCCCATTGTTCCCCGATTTTTTTGTCGCTATTGTTATTTCCAACCCCCTAATTTCTTGCTGCTTCTTTAACTCCTCTCTCTCTCTCTTTATTCTCTCTCTATCTCTCCATCTCTGTCACTCTGTCCCACTTTATTTCCTCTTCTTTAATCCGTGCCTTTCTAACAGTTCTTTCCTTTTGGTATTAAATTTTGGAACGGGGAGGAACCATTCAATTTATTTTTTATGCCGATAAAAGCAAGTTTTTTTTAAATTTATTTTTTAGCGAATAAAAATAAAACAAAATTCTAAAAAAAGAAAAAAAAAACACGATTTTTAAGAAATTAAAAGGCTTTTCCTCATCACACACACACACACACATATACACACAAGTACAAAATATCTTTAAATAGATGAAATTAACTGCGTCCTTCAAACAATGAAGCAAATTTGTGGGAAAGATAAGTCTACACTGAATGTTTATTATACACTGATGTATACGGACGAGTATCTTCATCTTCGGTGTTATTTTCATAATGTTTCGGCCGTTGTGCTCTCCGGGCGTCTTCAAGTGCCTTCCGTATGCAATTTATGGTTTCGAAACGATCCATTTATTCAGATCAAAGGATAGATTATTATAATTCCAACATCCGTGCTAAGTAGTTAACTAAATTTAGAAAAATTATTCCAAACTAATTTCCCCTTATAATATCATCTTTCTCTTTTACTAAACCAGAGTATATGACACTGTGGTAATGAATCAATACAGAAGGATAATACTGGACGAAAAATTCATAGAAAAATTCTAATATTTACATACATAAACACGCATATATATATATATATATATATATATATATATATGTGTGTGTGTGTGTGTGTATGTGTGAGTTTGGGTGCGGTAATAATGTCTCCCTCATCTTAAACTGACCTTTGTGAAGCAAACAAGCGTAGGCAAGTGGTAATGGTAGCTCTATAAAGGTAATGTCTTACTATTTTTGTTCAACTGATCAGATATGACCATGGTTCGGATCAATGCACACCAAACGTTTGTTGCTGAAATAATGTTGTTCC
Organism: Sepioteuthis lessoniana; assembly: GCA_963585895.1. Classification (NCBI taxonomy): domain Eukaryota; kingdom Metazoa; phylum Mollusca; class Cephalopoda; order Myopsida; family Loliginidae; genus Sepioteuthis; species Sepioteuthis lessoniana. The sequence goes on along the minus strand of OY757911.1, from coordinate 73,320,365 downwards.
GGATAAAAATTTTCATCAATAGCAGTATAGAATTTTTATCCGGAACAGTATCATTCCGACGTAATAGGAAACGAGCATAGAAAGTTCTTTGTATAGCAATTGCAGATTCACTAGTCTTAAAACATGTTTAATCAGGTAATGAACGATGTGCACCTGTCTAAGTATGATCGTACTTGAAAAAAGAATGATGGAGACATAGAGCTACCATTACCTCTTGTCTAATTTCACTTTCACCGAACAGGTGACAGTCTAAAATGTGCAAAATATTTTTGCAGTATTATATATATATATATATATATATATATATGTGTGTGTGTGTGTGTGTGTGTGTTACTAACATTCTTGTATTTTAACCCAAAGTATATATTTTGATCTGAAGGTATATCTACTATTAAATAACCATGCATTGAATACTCATTCTTTAAAGATCTGAAGAAGTCCTGTTAATTTTTTTCTTTTCGTTTTTTTGGAAATTTCAAAAATGCATAACAGGATGGAAATAAATCTATAATCCTTTGTGATTGGTTTCGTTGTTTTTTTATTAAAGAAAGTATATATATATATATATATATATATATATATATATATATACAATGGCCTCTCCCATTGATTTCGAATGAGGGTCCAATAGCTTTCGTCAATTGTGTCTCGTATAAGATTTCAAACCAAACATAGATTCTGATCTAAGTCCGCTGACAATACATTTAAGAAGAGTTTGTCGATGAAGTAGTTGGCATGTCTGATCGAGCTTTTCCCTTTTTCGTTAAAATTCTGAGTTGTTTGAGATGGGTTTTGTTAAACTTCATGACGACTTCCTGTGTTTTAATTCACCAACTTGCTCGAATCTATAAACCCATGTGCCGAGAGCTATAAGATGGTTCTTCAACTTGCTTTATGTTTTTTTTGGCATATCAACCATTGTATGTTATTTAATTACAAATCCTTTTATGACATATATATCAATTATATACTTTCTAAAGACATTTTGTAATACCTTTTTTAAATGAACCTGGGCTTATTTGTTTGCACACAGTTAAATGATCAAACACTCCAGTTTAGCATAAGCACACATATTTTTTTACACAGCGTTTAATGTAAAAACGGTTCTATTTCAAACAATTTAGTTTTGCATATCAACAAAGTTAACACGTTCCAAGTATTGATATGTATCGCCAACAATATAATTTAACATCAGTCATTTGTTTTCACAAAGTTTAGCATAAGCACATAGTTTTTTTGTTTATAGACACTTAAATGTAAAAACAGTTCTATTTCAAACAATTCATTTTATTTTACTGTTAAATTATTTTTTGTTTTTCAAATTGTGCCTGTGATATAAGTAAAGTAAAGTTAGCGACCATAGTCGAGGGTGACCCGAAGGCTCCCTTTTCGATAGCTACTACACCAAGGTGTAGGGGAGGGCGCTACTCCATTCCCTGGATTGCTCCACTTTACCCTTGAACCGTACCTTATAATGCTGAGTGTTAAGCAAGGTGGTATCAAGTTCCATTTTTAAAGTCTTTGGTATGACTCGACCTGGGATTGAACCCAGTTCTCCCGGGCCATTGGCGAACACTCTCTCCAATATTTCTATTTCTGTAATGAATCTGGTTATTAATGAGTATCTTTGGAATTCTGTCTTCTCTCGTTCGGATGACATGTCCACCCAATTTCATTTGAGGAAGGTTTCTTTGTCTCCAACTGCGTACTTGGCAAAACGTCTGATCTGAGATTGTTATAGTATCATGTAGATCAAGCGAAGACAACTCTTGTGAAAAGAAAGAGCCAGTTAATTTTTGATAAAATCGGATTCATCACCCCCTCTCTCTCTTTCTCTCTTTCTCTCTCTCTCTCTCTCACACACACACACACACACATATGTATCACCCCCTCACATATATTTGTATGTGTGTGCGTCAGCATGTGTGTGGGGATATGTGGGGTGTGTCACAGTAATTCCGCAAAAATAGCACGTCATAGTGGTATTTCTTATTCGAGAAATGTTCCAACTTAAAAATAAAGTTATTTCCAGCCCAATCAGCGAGGGAATTATACTTTATGTTGTCTGTGTTATTGGGAAATCATGAAAATTCTCAATATGACGAAGACAACATTGAAATGCCAAATATTCACTGACCTTAGTGAAGCAAATGAGCTTAGGCAAGTGGTAAAGGTAACTCTATTAAGGTAATGTCTTATCATTTTGATTAGAATGATCAGTTAGGACCATGGCTTGGATCAGTGCACACAGTGAGTTTATAGCTGAAATGACGTTGTTCGGTATTTAATATTTTGCAAACTAATATTAGGGAAAAAATTCACTAAAAAAGAATTAACAGCAATAAGCCACCTCCAAAAATAATTACTGACAGAGTAACTTAATCTAATACGTTGAAGTGTTCAATACACTAAGTAATACAAAAATAGAATACCTCAAGAGCTAAAAATTGAAACCAAGAGAGTTTCTGGCTCTTTAGGTTTGGTTTGGTTCGGTTTCTTTGTTTAATGGCATATCAACCTTTGTAGGTTATTTAATGCCCTAGCTATTCTCCTAGAAGAACAGTTGTGGTGCTATTTAACCCATAGCTGGGAGGTTAAGGGGGTTCATACCTTTTCCAAAGGTATTTGCCCGAAAGTGAACGTAATAGCGTGACTGGAGTACGAACTCGCTTCCTACGATTCTGCACTCCATCGCTTTATTTACGTATTATATATATATATATATATATATATATATATATATATATATATATATATATATATATATATATATATATATATATATATATATATATATATATATATATATATATATATATATATATATATATATATATATATATATATATATATATATATATATATATATGTGTAGGGCTCTCCAAATACAGCAAAAAATAGATATGCACTTCATCACGTAGGAAAAGATACATATTAAATTAACTGATTTGTCTACATTTTGATATCAATTAGCATATATATATATAGCCACACACACACACACACATATATATATATATGTACATATATATATACATACATATGTGTATATAGGTATGTGTGTGTGTCTGCATGCGTGCGTGTGTGTATCATCCTAGTATAAATTTTCCTAAATATAAGTTAGGGATAAAAAATATAAAAGTAAAAGAACAGAAACCCAGTTGATAAAAAGATTTTATTATATATATTTTGGTAAAAAATATATGTTCATATTTTGAAACAGTTGATAAAATACCGCATATATATATATATATATATATATATATATATATATATATATATATATATATATATATATATATATATATATATACATTTGGATGGGCTGAAAGGAAAATTGCTTGAGAAGTTCATATGATGACGTCATTATATATATATATATATATATATATATATATATATATATATATATATATATATATTTAAGCATGTTTGATTAAATAATAAGGAAACATTTTTTCTATAAAACTTAATTAGAATCCTTTCAAGTTTCCTGACAAGTGTTTCGGTTTTAAGTTTGGAGTTGGTTGATATACGTATTTATCGAAATTGTCCCGAACGCTTTCCTATTTTTCATATGCCATCATCAGACTTTGTTTGCCAGTGTAAAGATTGTTTTCATTTTTTTTAATAATTTCTTTGTTTTTTTAAAACATAACAAAAATTAGGTAAACGTATAATTGGATTAAACTGAGATGCTTATGACACCGAACGAACTTAAATCAGAATGCTATCAACAGAAAAAACAAAACAAAAAGAAAACACTAGAAATAGTAGAATTAACTTTGAAAATTGCAACAAAGTTTTGAAATGCCTATCGACCTTTTTTCAGATATTCTATTTCTCTTGAGTATATTACGTTGATATTGTTCTATTTTAGATACATTCGATGTCATCAGCATCGTATTTTAATCCAACAATACGTTTACGTAATTTTTACAACGTTATAAAAAAACCTTAAAGAAATTAAGAAAACAATCTTTACACTAACAAACAACTCTGATGATAGCCTACGAAAGATCTGAAAGCACTCGGAACAATTTTGCTTCAATTACCAACTCCAAACTAAAACCAAAACACATGTCAGGAATCCCGAATGGATTCTCATGAGATTATATAGGGAAGTGGGTCTTTATTATTTAATCAAACATGCTTAAATTAAGGACCGCTGCTTAACCACACACACACACACACACACACACACACACACACACACACACACACACACATATATATATATATATATATATATATATATATATATATATTGAAGAAATTTATCAAAAATTATTAATGATTGTAATTATTAAAGAATGACAAAATGTATTTATTTAGAATGTACACTTTGCACTCAACAATATACAGGACAAGTAGAACGTTTTTGAAATTCTAGAATAAATAATCATGAATACTGAAATAAATTTCTAAATCCGGGTGAGATTATCCCAGTAGAACAACTCTAAAAGTCTATAATCATCTTTAACAGGGACGCTAAATTTGCCATAATAGAGAATACTGAAAAAATATCTAATATTACTTTCAGTACAATAAACGATATTATACGTCGAAACCATGACCACCAATAGAATGTATCAACCATTTAAATCAGGCAATCCAAATCCTGAAGTTTCCTTCAAACTATTACAGCTATTATTCCTATCTTTCACCCGAAAAAAAATGAAATGTTGAAAAATTATTTGTTTGCGAATTATTTTGTGTTATTCTTTTTTTTCTAGATTGGTTTGCCGAATTATCTCCATTTAAAAAGTCACATTTGAAAATATTTGTCAAAAAGAATCAAGCTTTTCATTTTTAAAAATAAAATATCAATTTTCGAAAACAGGGAGACAATAGTTCGCACATTTTCATAAATCAACCAATTTTGAAAGAAAACACATAAGAGAGACAAAACTGGTCAAAATTAAATCATTTAGGAAATTCATATAGCAATGTTTATATATCTATTTTTAGTCACAGCTTATGATTAAATAAAGGAACAAAATAGATAAAATAGTATATATATATATATATATATATATATATATATATATATATATATATATATATATATATATAAGTATAGAAAGAGCGAGAGAGAGAGGGGGTAGAGAGAAAGAAAATGAAAGAGTGAGAGAGATGAACAATGAACAAAAGTGATAAAACAATTAGGAATATTTCTTTTGTGCTATTTTTTTTTTTATCATTCTCTACAAGTCTGGAGCTTTGGCTATCGTTAGAAGAAAGTTTTTTGGGAAGAAAAGTTTCTTTTAGAAAATTTTTTAAATTGTTTTTATAACATTTTATATCGTATAAACACACACACACACACACACACACACACACACACACACACACACACACACACACACACACACACACACACACACAATTTCAAAATAACCGCTCACTTTCCCAGACATTCAACCGAATTGATAGAATGGCAATACTGCAGGATTCTCATTCCGCTTGATGCTCAGGTCCCTCCTATAAATCCACGAATCATTTTTACGAGGGCGCCATTCGTCATTTCGTGTCTACATTACATTAACCTAACATACGCCTCTTAAATGCTGTCTCGAATATCAAGTATTATTGAAGGGGAAAATAATAAAAATGAGTGTGGTGGGAAATCGAAAAAAAAAAAAAAAAAGAAAGAAAAGAAATAATTTTTCACATCTCCTTTGTTTCTTTCTACTTCATCAAATTATATTTTCTTTGCTCTGCTGGGGACATAAGCGACATGAACACAGTAATAACGGGTTCAGGACTATTTCTTTCAACCCCTCAGATTTATGTCTAAATATGAACAGGAGAAAAAAATCATACTAAATTAAATTATACTCTTCAGACAATTTTTTTACACTCTAATCTTAGAATTATAGGAATATGGAGAAATAATGATAATAGGACAAAGAAACAACCAACGATAATTATGATAATTCTAAAAAAATAAAAAAAATAAAAATAATATTTTTCCAATATAAACACTTATCATTACAACTACGAGAAATACCTGTGGTGATCATGTTACAACATTTGCCGTTGTGTCGATAATGATTAAAATAACCGTCCCAATGGAGGTATTGTTGTTAGATTTTCTGAGATGCTTTTACATATCTGTTTTTGATATTATTGAACATACGATAATGTGAATAGGTTTATGATAATGAAGGATGTATGATTTAATAACAATAATAAGCGAAATCTCAAACGAAAAAAACTTGGATATGCTTAAGAAAGGAAGCCTTAGGAGAGAAACTGAATCTCTTCTGATAGAAGCACAGAACAACGCCATAGAGACTATGCCAAAGCAAAAACAGACAAGACGCAAAAGAATGGGAGACATAGCTTATGCAGTGATAGAGATAAAACGATCAATCACAAAATAAGGGAATGCAGTAAATTAGCGTAAAAAGAGTACTAAAGCAAGCATGGCTGGGCGGAAAATGATCCTCTGGGAATTGTGCAAGAAGTTTAGATTTGACCATACGAAAAATGGTACATGGACAAAGAAGAACCCGTCCAGGAAAATGAGACGCTCATAGATCTCTGAGATTTTGAGATACAAACAAATCACCAATCTCGACCAGACAAATAGACCAAGAAATTGTCTTAAAAAACAAAACAAAACAAAACAAAAAAAAAAAACAAAAAAAAAAAAAAGAAAACCTACCGAATAGTGGACTTTACCTTTCCGACTGATCACCGGGTAAAACTAAAGGAAAGCGAAAAGAGAAAAAAGTACCTAGACCCTGCTAGAGAACTAAAAAGAAACTATGGAATATAAAAGTGACGGTGATACCAATTGTAACTGGTGTGCACAGTATAGTCATCAAAGATTTAGTAAATTGAATTGAGGACTTGAAAATAAGAGGACGAGTAGAGACCATACAAACAACAGCATTATTAAGATCAGCCAGTATACAGAGAAGGATCCTAGAGACTTGAGGAAACTTGCTGTCGATAAAACTCTGGTAAGAAACCATCATCTAACGCTGGTGTGAAAAATTCTCAAAGGAGGAAAAATATATGTGGTGATGGAGACGAAACGATAAATCACATACGAGAATGGGACACACTGGCGTAAAAAGAGTACAAAACTAAACACAACTGGGTAGGAAATGGTACATCCGCAAACCAGAATCCCTGATCGAGCATGAGACGCATAAAACTTTCTCAGATTTTGAGATAAAAACGGATCACCTAATTCAGGCTACTTAATCAGACCTAGTGATGATTTACTAAAAAAAAAAAAAAAAAAAAAAAAAGAAGAGGACTTTCCGAATAGTGGATTTTACCGTCCCAATGAACCACAAAAGCTTGGAAAGAGTTTGAAATCGGAGGATGAATTTAAACCATCCAGTCTACAACATTGCTTAGATCGGCTAAAATACTGAGATGAGTCCTGGAGATTTCAGGAGACTTGCTGTCATTCAGACTCCAATGAAAGACCATCAGCTAACACTGAGTGAAAATTTAAAAGTAATATAATGATAATATCTATGTATTCAGTATATTTGTGTGACAATTATGTTAGATAGGAATACCTGAAACCACATAACTGTATACAAATTATCTATATTAGAACTAATTATTTGAAATTATACAACGGTGTGCAAACAAATGAATATCATTATTTAAGTAGAAAGGTTTTTTGAAAACATATAATCGTGAATAGGTTATTATTAGATTGGAAAGATTCAAACCTGATATGCTATGATAATCAGCAAAAGGAAAAGAACTTGTCATCTAGTGGATTTTGCCGTTCCACCATACAATAGAGTCAAAGTAAAAGAAAGCGAAAAAATAGAAAATACTTTGATGTCACTTGAGAGCTTAAGAGTCTGTAGAAAATGAGGATTACGGTAATACCAACTTTAGTTGTTGCTCTTGGAACAGTTTCCAAAGGCGTGAAAAATAGACAAGGAAAACAGGAAATCAGAAAAAGAAATCATACCATCCAAACTACAGCACTGCTAAAATACTAAGAAGAGTCGTGTAAACCTGAGGGAACTTGCTGCCACTCAGATATCAGTGAACAACCACCAGTTAAGAGCGATGTAAAAAAAATCGCAGATAATAATAATAATAATAATAATAATAATAATAATAATAATAATAATAAATAAAAGAGAACTTGCAAAATAGTCGACTTTGCTGTCCCGGTTGACTACAGAATAAAACTGAAAGAATGCGAAAAGAAGGATAAGTACCTCGACCTTGCTAGGGAATTGAACAAACTGTGGAACATGAAGGTGAAAATTATACCAATTGTAACTGGTCCTTTTGGTTCAGTAACTAAAGGATCACTAAAGGGACTAGAGGACTTGGAAGTTGGCGGACGAGTAGAGACCATCCAAACGACAGCATTATTGAAAACGGCCAGAATACTGAGAAGAGTCCTGGAGACTTGAGGACACTTGCTGTCACTTAGACTCCAGTGAAAAACCATTGGCTAACACTGATGTGAAAAGCTCTAATGAGTGAATAATAATAATAATAATAACCACCACCACCACCACTCAATATACTTGGATGACGTCAAACTGTTTGGAAAAATGAAAGATAGGTTTGGAATTCCTAAAACAGTGAGCGAGGGTATACAGTGAGGATATAGGGATGGAATTCAGCATAAAATAATGTGCCATGCTTATAAGAAGATGCTGAAAACTATAAAATCAAGAAAAAAATCTGATTGCTAGGAGAAAAGGAAACTTACAAGAACTTGTCAATGTTGGGAGCGGACACCATCAAATAAACGGAGATGAATGAAAAAATATAAAAAAAGAGCATCTCAGAGGAACGAAAATACGACTTGAAACCAAACTATATGGCAGAAATCTCATTAAAGGGATAAACACCTTGACTGCCCGCCTTGTAAGATACTCGGGACCATTCTTCAAGTGGACGATTGAAGAACTCCGACAAACTGACCAAAGAAAAAGAAAACACATTACGATGCATAAGTCATGACATCAGAGAGATGATATAGACAGTCTATATGTGTCGAAGAAAGAAGGAAGAAAGACTCTCAGAAACACTGAAAATAGTGTCGACACATCGATGCGACAACTGGAAGACTACAAAAAATTAGAGCATATAACAGCGGCTAGAACCAACACATGCATCAACAGAACAACGACTAGGAAACAAAAATTGAAAGAAAAACTTAAACTGCCACGTAAAGCTTAGCTTTCTTTATAACTGATACTGTTTACTTGTTTAAACCCGAGTACTCATTGGCCCAGTGGGTAGAGTGTTCGCCAATGGTCCAGCAGACCTGGGTTCAATCCCAGGTCGCGTCATACGGAAGACTTTAAAATGGCACTAGATACCTCTGAGCTTAACACTCAGCAATATCAAGGGTAAAGTGGAGCAATCCAGGGAAAGGAGTAGCGCCCTCCCTTACACCTCGATGTTGAAGCTATTGAAAAGGGAGCCTTCTGGTCGCCCTCGACTACGGTCGCCAACATTAAAAACTAAAATTTTATGGAATTCGTTCATACCTGTTCTTTGCTCAGCGATTCAAGTTTTTTAAGTCATTTACACCACCACTGTCTGACAAAGATGATACACTGTTTGAGCTAAATGATCTTGTCACGTGACCTGGGAATGGGGAAAAGAGTTTGTTAGAAATATGTTCATTTAACCACTTATTTCCACCTTTCTTCCCCACCTCCACCAAACACACACACACACATACACACACACACACACATATATATATATATATATATATATTAAATTTAAAATTAAGAATCAAAGCATAAAATATTACTTCTATAGTATGGTAGGCATTTCGGAAATATTTACCATCCAGCAATAATATTCAGTATCTCAAAAAAGATTTATAAAAAGTCGAACGAATACCTGGACCTTGCTTGAGAGCAGAACAAAGACGTGTCATGTGAAAGTGACGGTGATATCAAACCCCTTAAGAACCAAGAAAATAATCTTGGTGAGTTGGAGATCAGACCATCCAGACCACAGCATTGTTAAAATCAGCAAGGATATTTAGAAGATATTTGATCTGAGATTGCGTAAACCAGAGCTAGTGTTAATTTAAAAAAAGGGGAAAGAACTTGTCATGTAGTGGATTTTACCATTCCGGTGGTCTACAAAGTAAAAACAAAAAAAAAAAAAGGTAAAAAGAGAGACCATTACCTGAACATTGCCAGAGATTTACAAAAGCCGTGGAAATGTGGGCGACGGTGATACCAGTCGTAGATGGTACACTTAGGATGATCTCCAAAGCCTTGGAATAAAGATTTGAGGAATCAGAAAAAAAGAAGACTCGAAACCACCCAGACAACAGCATTGTTCAATTTGGGTAGAATCCTGCAAAGTGTCATGGAGATCGGAGGAGACGCTGGTGCAAAACAACATGCTAACGATAGAGAGAAAAACTCTCAAGGAGCAAAATAATGATATTTTGAAAAATAAACACTTTCAATAGAAATAAATATTATTTATTTTGGTACCAATTCTTTTGCTCTGTTCAGTTTAGAAATTGGGTTAGAGATTTTATTTGTCGTTCAACCTTCGTATTTCACTTTATTGACTTATCAATAAAACGAGAAAAGCAACAGGTTTCAAATTTGAGTGAAGTGGAGCTAAGGGTCGGCTGGGCGTTTACTGAGCCGTCCACATGATTAGCAAATTACAATTAGTGAGAATCCATCGTGTCTTTGTCGCGAGATTGACGCTGGTGGGATAAAGTAATGATTAGTTACACAAATTGTATTAGCCTATCCATTGAAAGGCGATTGCGATTCTGGTAAGGTGGCTCGGTGGGCTGAAGGTCCGTTAAGCTGGCAATAAAGAAACGTACGAGAGGATATTAGACGTGGACGCCTATGGATAGGGTTGGACATTGATTGAATGAATCGGCAGCGATAATCTGCTGGCTTATCACGCACAATACCATTTACTCATTCAGTCTTTTAATCGCTTCTTGCTGGTGTGCCTTCTATTTAAACGTTCGCTCATTCGATAAATCTATCTGTCTGTACATCTATCCACAAGTACTGAGTTTTCAATACTTGTATCAAACAGGTTGTCATAGACTGAAGCTGATCATTTTTTATTCGAATCCATAAGCATGTTTTGAATGCTCTTATATTCTTCAAAGAATTTGACAACATACAAGAATTAAAAAGCATGGGTCCAGTCTGTTTGTGTATTCTTTTCAAACATAGACACACGAACAAACATAAATGAATATATACGTTTAATGGCTCTAAATTTTTCGGTTCTGAGACTTGACTCAAACGATTTATATATTTATATATATATATATATATATATGTGTGTGTGTGTGTGTGTGTGTGTGTGTGCGGGGATGTGCGTTTAATATCAGTAACATTATGTTTAATTCTTTTTCTACACCTTTATTTATCCAACTAGTTTTATTTTAAAAAATGTAATGTACCAATTGTTTTGTTAATTCTTCCAGAAATTGAAATAGTCAAATCTAAGGCAGAATAAGTTAGAAACTTTAACCTAATAACGTAACTAGCCTCTTTTTATCAGAATAATGTTTACTGTATGATATATAATGGGGTTTACGATATGCTAATATAATAATTCAGAAAAAAAGTTTCTTAATAGCATGGAATATTAAAAAAAAGTATCAGCCAGATTTTGAAATGTTTTTTAAAAATTTATTCCCGTTCTTATTCTGAAGAATTAACCCCTATTTTTCTCATTTTTAATTTTCCTTAGAACTTTCAATTTTATTCATTCCCTCTTACAGCCAGTATTTTCTTTTTGAAACATTCTCCCTTTTTAATTTTTTTTTGTTTCCTTTACCTTTATACAACCACTGTTCATTTTTCTTTCTTTCTTTCTTTCTTTCTTTCTTACAGCACCCTATTTTTATTTTCTTTCACCTTATTTTTGAGTGTTGAATAAAAAAAAGTATGTTTAAGGTAAGATCTTGACCCCCTGAAAGTACTTGTAACATTAAACTACGTCTGATGATGAGGCTTCATCTCTGAAGCTCTGAGAAGTGTGGAGTCATTATCATTATTCCCAACTCCCCTATGACCTAGAGTCGGAGCACCTTATAGAGTCCTGTCAATGAGCCAAATAGATATGTTTTAAAATCATTACTATATGAATACTTGATATCATATAACTGTAGACAGACAAATGATTATAGCCAAAAAAAAAATATGGGCAATCGAAAATACAATGAACCACTAAAAATATATCCAGGATTACATTCAGTTGTTTACAAATCAAATTCCGGCATTGAATTAGTCAAAATGTAAAATATTAGAGAATAATGAATTATTTTCAAGCGAAACTTTGAGTTCGTATTTGCAGGTTTTGGATTTGAAAAGGTCAGGACTTGCGTATGCATTGTTTTGCGTACACATGTCAACGTATGACAAAATAAGATCGTGAGGTTTTGTACTAGAATCAGCTTTGAGTGAAATTTTAAGAAAAACTAATTAGATAGATATCTGCTGTAATTTAACAATAACATTTCATTTATCTTTAAATTAGTTTAAAGCATTAGTCAAAGAATAATTTGAAGAAAATACAAAAGAAGGAAATTCGAAGACGCGACAGTTTCAGTCGGAGTCAGAGTAGGATCAGACAGGTTTTGGAAAAGACAGACACGGAAGGGGCCAAGCCGATGGAACGTGTGCCCAAGAAGCAGACGGTACGAAAATCAAAATAATTTTGTCTCTTTCAATACTCTCACTGTAGTAAATCCTATAATCTATCTCTTTTCGGCAGCTACTGTGAAAAGGGAAGTAGCGCATAAACTTTCGTATTAAGCAAACCGACAAATTCGTTTTCTATTGCGTTGTGTACAACTTTCGACTTGGGACCGTTAACACTGCAGAAAGGATTGATTGATTCATTGATTTTTATGGCATTGCAAACTGTCTAGGGTTATTTCATACCCTCTCGTTCTCTCTCTCTGAAAAATACATATTTGTAAGTAAAGTATAGTCGGTGACCTTAGTCGAGGGTGACCCAAAAGTTACCTTTTCAATAGGGTATAGGGGAGGGCGCTACTCCTTTCCCTGGATTACTCCACTTTACCCTTGATATGTATCATATTGCTGAGTGTTAAGTAAGGAGGTATCAAGTATCATTTTTAAAGTCTTTGGTATGACGCGACCTGGGATGGAACCCGGGTTTCCCGCACCATTGACGAACACTCCATCCACTAGGTCAATGAGCTGATGTAGTTGTGTCTGAAGAAGTTATTTTTGCACATTGTCCAATCAAATATGAATGTTTTTAAACAGATCTATTTGGCGCGTAGATGAGACCCGAACTAGTTCTACCACTTGAGGGTAGAATGGACCTGATAGTAATGGCAATGAAGGGGTAATATGCACCCCCTAGATAACCAGAACTTGAGCCTCATCATCAGATTCAATTTAGTGTAAAAGACTGAACACTTTTTGAGGGGTTCTGTGTGGGAGAGAATCAGTGATTATTATTCCCAACGACATTGTAAAAATGCATAAAAAGTTGATAGCTGATGAACCAGTCCAATTAAAGTGCATAATTTTTGTATTCGATTTTTGTATTAGATTAAAGCATGCTTTCTTTCTTTCTTTCTTTCATGCTTTTCTACTTTTCTTTCTACTATTCTTTCTTTCTTTCTTTCTTTTTTACCTTTTTTGGATCTACTTTTCGTTCTTTATTTCTTTCTTTCCTTCTTTTTTCTTTCTTATTGACCTCTTTCTTTCTTTCTTTCTTTCTTTCTTTCTTTCTTTCTTACCTTTGCTTCTTTCTTTCTTTTTTCATTCTTAATTACAATTGTTTCATTATTTTCATTTACTTTTCTTTTTTTCTAATTTGTTTAATTTTCTTTCTTTCGTTCTTTCAGACATTTTTTCTTCTTATTCTTAAGATTACTTGTAACTTACCTGCTTCCTTCTATGCTACTCCTTCTGTCATTAAAAACCCCATTATATTTACAAAAATGGCTACACAATGCGCAGGTACTTTGATTTAACCGTCTTCACAGGAAGCAGTATTTAGAATTGCCAATATTTTCCTGAGTCAAATAACGAAACGGTACCCAAAGATTCCGGAGAAGCGCTGATTAAAACTAAAATCCATTCGTTTCGCTTGGAACAAGAGATAGCAAAGGCCATCCTCCCCACAACATACCGTGTAAATCTTTCCATTTCAAACCCTAGTATCGTCACCCATCCTTATTCTATCTTTTCTTTCTTCCAACTTACGATTATCTTACCGCCGCCGTCACCGTTTTCAGATGGTGGTGACTTGTCTTCATCCTTATCAAACCGTATCTACATGAGACTGTCGCTTAAAGAGCGTCAGGTAATTACAATGTTCAGTATCCAGTTACAAACCTAATCACTTTCGAAAGAATCATCCGTGAATTACGCCAACAATTCAATCGACCTCTCTCTAATCTCTTTCTTTTCTCTTTTTCGCGCTACAAAATCCTCTTTTCCTTTTCGCCGCGATCGGACAATTTAGCCTCCGGACATTGGACGCGAACAAAGACACATAAAACCTCAGACGAGAAAGTTGAAGATTTTCCTACGTCTTGGCGGGAAAGGACTTTGAAATAGTCACCAAAGACGAAGTCTTTCACTGGAAGTTAATGTACTCTTGTGTATTTGTTGGCTTCTGGAATCAGCACTTTAATACAGCGACTTCTCTCTTTCGTTATTTATTTTCCTGTTTATATCTGGATAAATTTTAGCAAGTCTAGTTCATTTGTAGTTCGCTAACTTCCAATCCTGTTTCTCAATTAGTAATAAACTATGTTTCCATTGTCGGCTTCACTCACTCGTTTTTCACAGTTCATTATATTACACATTTCCCTCCCTCGTTCTTTTATCTTTTCGGTTTCGACATTATAGTTTCCTTTAAGTCTTGTTCTCCTCCCTAATGCATTCCTTCGGTGATTTTTACAGTATAAATGTTTTTGTGTAAATCATTTAGAATTTAGTTCTTTTTTCCTTTGTTTCTTTGTAATATTCATATTCAAGTTAGTTACTTTTTTCATCCTTTCTAATTACCGATGGTCTCCAAATACATGCAAACCCATTAATAGATGCAACCCAATTATATTGTAGTATCACCTCCCTTACTACGGTCAGTAAATGGGGCAGTCAATACTACCTCAACAGAAATCTTGGTCCTTACTTCCACCTCGGCCAAGGAATGCTATCCCAGAATCCATCGCCTCTCACTCTTCTCTCTTCCCTTCGCTCTCCTTTTCTCTCTCGCTCTCCCTCTCCCTCTGGCTAATCAGCGGAGATAATAGCAGTTGCCGAAGACGACCCAAGAACAGAAGAGGAAGCAGTTGCTGAAGAGATTCCAGATACAAAACACGTGTGTTCACCGCTGGACATTTTTCTAGCTAACACGTGGCGTTGTATACGAAGAATAAAATTCCTCTTTTAAAGTTAATATTTGTACTTCTCATTTATTATCTCGAATAACATAACCCAAGTACATATATTACAATATGATAATGATTTATTATTGAGAAAAGCGCAATGGCGGTCATTTGGAACACGTCCTGTAAAAAATGTATCTTTTGGGCTAGAGACATCAAATCAAGCTTTTTTTTTAGTTTTATTATATCAGCTTCCAGGACATGCAATCATTTTTTTAGTTTCTTGTCTCAGTAATAAATCATTATCATATAAATGGGTTACATCTATTTTGAAACAGTTTTGCATGATTTTGTCTCCAAATAAGCAGTGAGGCAATAATATTTTCTTCTCTCATCCTAAGTATTGTAATCGAGGATTAATAGTTGTTATAGTATACTATTTTTGAATCTGAAATAAAAAAGAACACAACATTATTTTTTTAAATGTTATTAGCAGTCACACAGGTCCCACGTATATTAAGACCCCCTCTTTCTGTATTTGTCAAATTTATTTATATCTAATAACTTATATCTAATAACTTATATCTATCAATCTATCAAAATAATTTATATTCAAATCTCATTTTTCTGAAAATAATTCACCAAAAACATAAAGCAAAAAAAAAAAAAAAATTTTTCAAGAAAACTTACCAGAATTGCTGATGTGAATACGTTTATAAAGGTTCAAGGAAAAAGCGCCTCACAATACACAGTGCATGTATTCTTGTTTCGTATAGACCTGCATAATGCAGGGTAGTCAGTGTACCAATGGTAACCAAATATCATCGTAGAAAATGTCTTGAACAGTTACTCGAACATCGGAACTGGACTTTGTGCCAATGAAAAAAATGTCGACTGTTCCGATATTTCGCTTTTTCCGAAATCCGATTATCAGCAAGAATTTAAGTGTAGTGACCTTGGGGAAGCAATGGTACCGAAATGCACAGTAGAAAAAGGATGCACAATCATGGTTTGGATGCTTTCTGCTAGGAAACTCTGGTCGGCTCTGGTTTGGTTTGGTTTGTTTGTTTAATGGCATATCAACCTTTATAGGTTATTCAATACCAAAACTATCCGTTTAGAAGAACACTCATCATCATCATCATCTTCTCGCGCTGCTAGCTGAGATTTTCCTGATTCTTTCTCCCCATTCGTATCTATTATCCATAGCTTCCTGCATGTCTTCTAGACTTCAACCCGTGTCCGTACAGAGCTATTTTAGATAAGTTCTTTGGTTTACTTAGCTTTTTTTCTTAAATGTGTTACAAGACAGTAGGACTGTGGCACCCGATGGGACTCGAGATAAGTTTTAGTTGGTCGTCCAACTCTTTAACGTCCGTATAAAGGGGTTAGTTGGAGAACGTCACTTACGAGTTCATTCTTACTTCTTCAGCAGTGTCCTGCATATCTTCTCCGTCTTATTTGGATAGTTTTAGAAATTGGAGGTCGGTGGCCATACAGCTGCTATTTTGTGGGATGCTGCTTCCAGGATTTATTCAGTATAGCTCGTAGCGTTATTGTGCAATTGCCATCAAGCTTTTTCTTGGTCAGCGTCCATATAGTGCATCCATAGAGTAGAATTGATACCCCTGCTGCTTGAAAAAATGCGTTTTATTTTATCGGATATGTTTGATTTTCATATGATCGCTAACCTATCGATAGCAGTCCATGCCATTGCTAGTCACATACTGATGTCATTTTCAGTAGATGAGACTCTTCTTCCGAAGTAGGTGAACTTGTCTACTAGTTTTAGAGAGACACTGTTTAGTGTGGAACGAGCCAGAACTCATTTGTTTGTACACAGTAAAATGTATTAAAGTATTGCCATCTAACACTAATAGTTTTATTTACACTAATAGTTTTACTTACTCACAGTTAAATAGTTTCCATTATTGCTATTCAACACAAATAAAGCTATTCAATATTATCAATTTGTTTTTACATAGTTAAATGGTTCCAATATTGCTATGTAGTCCTAGTAATTCAATATTGCATCAGTCATTTGTTTGCACACAGATGAATGGTTTCAACTATAGAAAATGATTTGATATTTCTATTTGATCTATAAATGGGACGCTAATAAGTACACTCACACCGGAGGAGAGTGGACCTGGGTGCATTGGCAAGAAGGGATTTTCCATATACCGCAAAGCTCCCAAACTGTAGCCTCACAATAAGATGCAGTTTAGTGTCATACCCAAGACACTAGTTCTATTTAACCCATAGATGAGATCCTAACTAGTACTATTGGACCATAGTAAACCTGGGATTAATGACAATGAAGGGGTAGTCCACATTACTCAAGTTCCAGAACTGGCCTGTAAGTCGTGTCTTGTGCCCTCCAAATACATATTAAAGAATAAATTCTCTCAAAATCTATAGGAATTCAAAAATTCATATAATTACATGTGGATTTGTTTTAATGATTTTTATTCACGATATATCAATCTAAGTAGCATTTATTTTTAACAATGCTCAAACACATAATATCTATTTGCTTTTCAGATACCTTCCATACTTGAAACTGAGCACGGGCAATCTTTTTTTTTCCAAGAAACACAGCACATCATCACGTGAGCCGCACTACTTTAAAAATTCAAGATATTTTTTCATTGAAGGTATCTCAACTATTTTCACTACTGAAGAACATACACGTAAGTATGAACTTTAGAAAAAGGTAAAGTTGTTTTTTTTTCTTCGGTAAAAAATAGTTGACATCTTGGTTTAGTATAATTACTACTATCAATACAATTAACGGTGTGATACACGAAGGAATAAATTGACACCAGTTTCTCCAAACATCTTTGAAAGAGACAGAGACAGAGAGAGAATGTGCGCGAGTGGGGGAACAAGTTAAAACGAAACGAGACATTCAATTTTAATAAACATTATTTTCTTATTCAAATGAGGCAGACCATTTAGAATGTACTGTTGGTTGAAGTGTTCCCGTGACTCCTCAATACAGTCATCTACGTTAAAATATTTGTCTTATTTTCGTTTGGTTTGGTTTACTGGCATATCAACCATTGTAGCTTATTTTTAAAATAAAGAAAGAGAGAAAAGATAATTCTGTTTATTAAATCCTATGTTCAAACTAAAAAAAGATAAGTTAAAAAAATTCCCGTTGGTGTTTTTGTTTTTTAATTGTATCTTCTCGAATCAGTCTCGTTTCTTCTTTTGTGTTGAAAATTTAATGTTTCCGTTTTGTGTTTAAAATCGAGTGTGTGTGTCTGTGTGTGTGCGCGTGTGTGTGTGTGTGAGAGAGAGAGAGAGAGAGAGAGTGATTGCGTTTGTAGAATGGGGTATATATATGTGTGTGTGTGTGTGTGCGCGCGCGCGCGCGTGCGTGTGTATGTGTGTAGGTGGGTGAGTTGGTTCGAATGTGTGGACAATTATTTTCATATATTTGTTAAACGACTTTTTCAGATATTTTTCGAATATATTTAATTTTAGAAGTGTACAATATTTTTTAAAAAAATTAGACGCTTCATCATATTTTATCCGAATGCTGTTTTTGTTGTATTTGAATTAATTTTATGCGTGGGTATTTGCCATAATTGTTAATCGATTAATTTGGTTTTAGAAATAGGTATCTTTATATGCTTTGCCGGGCTCATTTGAATAAGGATTAATTCATATTCTAATATGATTATTTTCCAGATTTTCTTTATTCATTTGTTCTAAGATGCATAAGATCAGTATTTTAAACTTTTTTTTTTGTGGATAGTTATTTCTATATACTTGTTAAAAGATTCATTTTGATTATATCTTTGGAATACATTAATTTTAGAAATTTATATTTCTCTCACACGCTTGTTCATTTTTCATTCGAATAATGGTATACATATATTTTTTCTTACTTTAAATGCCGAGAATACAGGTACTTCAAATACAGGTGGGGGATGTTGTGAATATGGATTATCTCCTCTTAATAATCCAAGCTATAAAATGCTGTATATTTCTGCTTGTCAAGTCAGACGAGTAGTAAGATTCTTAATTGAATAAAAGATCACTAGACCGAATCTCTGGTCCTGTTTTCATTACAGGGGAGTTTTAGTCCGTGTAATGGTTAGAGTGTTCTCCAATGGCCCGGGAGACCTGGTTCAATCCAAGGTCAAGTCATACCAAAGACTTTAAAAATGGTACTTGATGCCTCCTTGCTTAACACTCAGCATTATAAGGTACGGATCAAGGATAAAGTGGAGAAATCCTGGGAAAGGAGTAGCGTCCTCCCCTACACCTTGGTGTAGTAGCTATCGAAAAAGGTGCCTTCGGGTCACCCTCGACTATGGTCGCCAACTTTACTTATGTAGAGGTGTGAAGGGTGTTTTTATTACAGTTTATTTAAAATAGTAAATATCTAACGGGAAAATTCTAAAAATGAATTAGAAACTCACCGCTGGACCCGAATCTAATTACAGTCAACATAGAATTGTAAATATTTAACGAAAACTATTAAAATGAATTAGAAACTCACCGCTAGATCCGACTCATGCCGGGCGGGGTGGGGGTGATGAGGAAAAACGCGTCACCGCCACGTAGACTTGGTTAAATCTACTCTCTGGCAAACTGGTTGGCTAAAGCAATAACCAATCAAATGCGTGGAAACCAACGTCTAAGTTGGAAAATCTTTAAAAAGCGAAAATGGGTTGTAACGTCTTAATTTTTGGGTTGCAAACCAGGATTGATCATCCCGAGTGGGGTTCAGCTGGCGTGAGGGTTATTGTTGAAAGACCCGAAAGCCCTACAATGACCCGGGAAAAAGACATAACTGATGACGCTACCAAGCGCTTTCTTAAATCAAATAAGCCTATTTCTTACACTATGCCAGATCCATTTTTAGACATGTAAACAATTCTTTCAAACAATTCAGTTTAGTTTAAGTACAGCTTCACTGTCTGAAACAGTTCTATTTCAAGCAATTGCGTTTAGCATAAGTACGCAGTTTAAATGTCAAAACAGTCCTATTTCAAGCAATTCAGTTTACCATAAGGATACAGTTTAATTCTATTTGACCCATAGATAAGACCCTATCAGGTGCTACCACTCCGAGCTAAAGTGGACTTGGGAGCGATGGCAATGAAGGGGTAATCCGCATTCCCTAAAGTTCCAGTATTATTGGAACCTCACCATTACATTGTTTAGTTTCATATCCAGGATACTTCTGGGGGGGGGGGGAATTATTACCCCGCTGCAGAGAAGTAGTCGCTGTATTCGACTGGGCAAATTATTCTGGCCTTATCTCTTTATGTAAATATATTCGTATTTATGAATGCTTTTTATATCAATCTGTCATAGCTTTTTTGTATCGACCTTGATATGATCGTATCCATTGTTACCGGTTGATATCAATCAATCAGTCCATTTTGTTCATATCATGGGGTAACATATTGGGTAATCTATCTATCTATCTATCTATCTATCTCATAGATATCAAGCAAGTTATCTAATTCAAATCTCATTCCTTCCCTTTTTTTTTCTCAAATTTTAAACATGCAAATTTTGAATTTGTAAAATTTCTTTTTATTTCCACATATTTTTCCATAGCTTTCATTCTTTTTAATCTCTCTGTACGGATTGCATCTGTGTAGCCCATAATCTGCTTTCTTTTATTTTATTCTATTTGTTTATCTATCTGTTTTTTTACTTTCTTTTTCGTCAGTCTTGTTTTCTTCTATTATCAAATGCCTTTGTTTCTGTCCTTTTTATTCTTGACTTTGTAAGGGACTCTATAGATCGTTCCTTAAGCCCCTTTCAGTCAATTATCTTCTCCGTTAATACCCAATTTTTAATATCCAGATAGATTAACAATTCTATCGTACAATGTAAAAGTTTAGTAGTCATAAAAAGAAAGAGAGAAAAATAGCGTAAAGTTTCTGTGGCTGGAGTTTACCGATCATTCTATTGACACTGATTACTTGTTGCCCATCAATCCGATAGCAAAAGTTATTTTTTTATTTTATTATATTTAAAAGAAAAGAGTATAATAAAGCAACGTCAATTATAAATTGTACCGGATTCTAATTAAATTTACGAACAAACTGTTTCCATCCTGAGACACATAGAGAAGGCGGGGATAATCTCTATTGGTCACGCTAACAAGATGGCGGACAGTGAAATGAAACTTAGTCCTGACCGGCCACACATGCAACAATTAACTTGATTTAATCATAATCATAATCCATATATCACTAACATTCTCATTAGGTTATATATATATATATATATATAATGTGTATGTGGCTTATTTTTACAAAAATATATCGAAAAGTGTAAAATATTATTTCCCATATTTTTTCTGAAGCTTGTCAAAAAATTTACAGCTGATATATACTCGATGCCACCTTGCTTAACACTTAGCATTATGAAGTAAGGATCAAGGGTAAAATGTTGCAATCCAGGGAATCGAATACCTCCCTCCCCTACATTTCGTTGTAGTAGCTATTGAAAAGACAGCCTTCGGGTCACACTCGACAAAGGTCACCAAATTTACTTTTGCACCGAGGTAAAGTGGGGGAGGGCACTACTCCTTTCCTTTGGTTGCTCTACTTTACCCTTGATCCGTACCTTTTCATGTTCAGTATTAAGCAAGATAGCATCAAGTACCATTTTTGAGTCTTTGATATGATTCGGTAAGGATTTGACTCTTGTCACCCGGACCACTGGCGAATACTCAATCCACAAGATCAAAAAATAAATAAATAATTCGGCAGATAGGAATATTTTTTTTATGTTTACATTTTGACTTTTTCAATCAGTAATAAGTATATTCTAATATAAATTATTTCACCCGTTCGATGGGTTGTCAGATGTAATTTAAAAAATTCTCTTCTTTCAACTGTTAACATCGATCTGGTGAAATAAATTTATAATGGGATATATTTATTGATTTTCTTGTTTCTCAATGATATTTTGCTCTATATAAGATTATTTATATATGTTTACATGTATCATAAACTTTACATTGAGAACTCAAATTGGATTATACTGTTTAACTATATCTAAAGAGTAAGTAGAATACCGGGCGATTGGCCTAATAAGTAGAGTGTTCGCCAATGGTTCGGGAGACCAGGTTTCAATCCCAGGTCGAGTCATACCAAAGACTCAGAAAATGGTATTTGATGTTGCCATACTGAACACTCAGCATTTAAAGGTAAGGATGAAGTGTAAAGTGGAGCAATCCAGAGAAAGAAGTAGTGTCCTCCTCTATACCTGAGTGTAGTAGCTATTGAAATGGGACCCTTCGGGTCACCCCCTACTACGGTCACCTATTACTTATATATATAGAATCGGTTGATATATATATATATATATATATATATATATATATATATATATATATATAATTAACCTAAATCGCGAGTCGCAAATCTTCTACTAAAGTTTCACCTTATCGGATCATCAGGAAGCCTAACTTCGACTAATTCTAAAGGAGAAATCGCCTTCTTTTATTCACCAAAAAACCCACCTAGGTTAGAATTAGCATAACAAATAAATAAATAAATAAATAAAATAAAAAAATAATAAATAAAAAATACCTTACTTAAAAAAAAAAAACAAAAAAAAAAACTCTGAAACCTATCCCTAATTATAGAGCAACCACGCCCTTTTGTGTCTACAACTATTTAACACCTCCGATCTTTGGTTTAACATTTTTCTACTTTTACAAGATGCTATTGCCAGTTTCTCCTCCATACAAAGCCGACAAATTCTATCCCCCTCCCTATATTTACGGCATTTCTTTATTACTTCCCATTTCATTATAGGATCTACCCCTTTGTTATCTTTAAGCTCCCACACGTAACTAGCTAAAGCAGTTCTATGCCTATACTTCTCGTGCGAGAAACTTGTTTTATGGTTATAGTGCCTAGTCTTAAAATCCCCTTGCGTCGACCCAAAGTATATCTTTTTGTTTCTCTTATTATTCGAATCACTATATACTTCTACTTTATACACTACACATTCTTGCTTACATTTGCCTTCCAGGGGACATCTAACTTTATCCCTAAAGTTACATTTAGCAATCACCTTATTTTTCTCCTTACTTAATTTAGCTATATTACTCTTGTTTATTATGCCATTGATGTTTGGCATGAAACTATAACTTAATTTAACACAATTCTTATTAAATATCTTATGTAACGGGCTCCCACTAGGGAAATTTCTTTTTAATAACTTAAAGAATTCTTTCCCAAAGTTATTGGCTACCTCCATGTTATAAGGGGGATTAAACCATAAAATTTTCCTAGGTCTATTTCTCGTTCCTTGCGTGCTACTTTCGTCCCTATCCCGATATTCTAAATTGATCCTATATCCGTCATTCTTTAAACCTACTCATATTCCTGCTTGCTTCGTTCAAAAATTTCCTTGTTGGAGGAGTTATTAGATAATCTATTCTCTATTCCCTTAGGTACATGTTTAAACACCTGTATTGGGTGATTAGATCCCCTATTCACATAACGCAGATCCTGGTTCCTTTTTCTAAACGGAGATACAGTTCCACTATATAAGTTTAAAGTAACATCAAGATAATCGGTAATTTTTAGGTCCGTTGTTACATCTAACCTAAATCCAAACTCCTCAAACAGCTTAAACAATCTTTTTCTAATGCCATCAAACTCCTTCGGTGTACTTTTATCCATGATAATCAATCCGTCATTATGATAAAGCCATGGCTACTTGGGTCCATAATCTTATTAATACTATACAATAATACACACCCGACGAGCTCATAAATTTCTGCCCCATCATATGCCCCAATCGAAACGTCGAAATTTCCACCCTCCCCTTTTTTTATCCATATACTATATTCATAGTATTGCATATATATATATATATATATATATAAGCATTCAATAAGTTTCCAGACTTTTTTGTACAGGGATTAAAATTGTCGCAGACTCTTGAAAATTCAGTATGTTATTGCCATGCATCGTATGAAATGACTAACCAATTTTTATGATTTCAGGTTCAAATGAACAGCTACAGCTACAACATGAATTGGAATACACCCTACAAAAGCTTGATTGTCACAGCTAGTGAATTTCAAAAATGCAATCTGGACGTGAGGACACTTTACAAGAACGATATGTAATAAAATTCTGTTTTAAACTTGGGGGAAAATGCCACAGAAACGTATGGAATACTCCAGACTGCTTTTGGAGCGTCTTGCATGAATCGAGCATTAGTTTTTGAGGAGCATAAGAGATTCAAGGAAGGCAGGGAGTCTGTGAGGGATGATGAGAGGTGTGGGAGGAGTAAGGAAGTCAGAAAACCAGAGTTGATTGGCCAAATAAAGAATTTCATGGATAAGGACCCTCATGTGTTTATAGAGACAATAAGAGCCCAGTTTGATGTCCGTGTGGGAAGTGTACACACAATTATTCGCGAGAAACTGAAGATGCGGAAGATTTGTGCGAAGTTTTTCCCAAGGGTGCACTGAGAAAATCGGAAAGAAAGACGTTGTCATAACAGCAGGGAGATGGTCGAGCTGATCAATTCAGATCTCGCAGTTCTTGATGCTCTGGTGACCTGGGATGAAAACTGGATCAATTGCTTTGACCTAGAGACCAAGAGACACAGTTCCCAGTGGAAGCATGCTGGCTCTTCCAAACCCAAGAAGGCCAGACAGAGCAATCTACCCACAAACTTTTGATGATCCCCTTTTTTTTGACAGCACTGGCATGATCTACATGCACTGGGTTCCCACTGGACAGACAGTTAACAAACAATACTATGTTGAGGTTTTAAGGGAGTTCAGGAAGAGATTCCGTCGGAAGAAGCCAGCAGTCTTCAAATCGGGTCAGTGGCATTTCCATCTGGACAATGCACCAGTCCACAATTCCATCCTTGTCACAGACTATTTGACCAAGATGGGCACCAAAACAGTTCCTCATCCTCCCTATAATCCAGACCTTGCTCCCTGTGACTTTAGGTTATTCCCAGAGGCTGTCGTTATGAGACAATTGAGGAGATGAAAGAGGCTATTGACACGCTCACACAAGAGGACTTCCATGGAGCCTTTCAGAAGTTGTTGGAACTGTACAAGTGCACTGCAGCCGGAGGATATTACTTCGAAGGGGACGAGAGTTTTATGTGTGTACTATCAATAAAAGTGCCCATACGAAAAAAGTCTGGAAACTTATTTAATGAACCTTATATATATATATATATATATATATATATATATATATATATATATATATCGGTGATATCAAGGTATGAGGATCCAACATTCAGTTAAGATGTGAACCGGTGGATTATCTACGCTTTGGTTATCATAGTGAAGGCTTTTGTAGAAACAGCCATACTTTTTAAGTAACTGAAGAATGGTTCACAAATGTTGCACAAATTCTTCCAAACACTGCATCTAAGATTTTTAATTGAAAGTTTTTATTTCTTCTAAACCGATCACCATTACAAAACAAAAGAGCTCCAGTCTGCCATAGTATTTTACCCGTTGTTAGGTAATCTATACATAAATTTTAACATCAAAGGAAGTGCTCGTGGTATAATGCTTACCATCGTTGGAAATGAACTCTGACCCGAATTCAAATCACGGACTCGGCTTTTTCCACTCACTTAGCGCTAATACTTTTGAGAAAAGCGTGCATCCTATGATTTTGCCTCCACCTATGAAGATTGAACTCATTATCCTTGGTATGGCTACTAATCTAAGAAAAGGAAAAATCTAAATTAAAACGTTAAAGTCTGCTAAAAATTTCACCTACTCGTACGGTGGGGTCTGCTATATATACTCCATGTTGGATCTTAAGAAGTCCTGTTCAATTTTGGGGGGAGTTATTCATTCATATCAATGCACTTAGCGGGATGGAAATAAATCTATATTCCTTTTGAGACCGAATTTTATTTTTTCTTGAAGGTATATATATATATATATATATTCAATGAGCATCATGTTTGCTTCTCCACAAACACTAATTACATATCTATGGTTTCTTCTTTTGTTTCTTTTTTTTTCTAATTATCATAGGGCTGATTTGGAAAACAAAATCGTCAACACATGTGCTAAACCAATGATATATATCCAACATATTGATGACATATTTCTACTGACTAAAACATTGATGAAATAAAAAACCTAAAAGTAGTTTTCAAGGTTTATCGACAAGCAGTCTTTCTTTTTTTTTTCCTTCCTGGTTGTGACATGGATTTATGGACAATGGAATGATCCCATTTACAGCAGACAGGTGTGTACAAATAGTAATTTTATTTCCCGTTTTTTAGGAGGCAGTCAGTCCTTTTGACATATACACAGTTATTTTAATAGAGATTTTCAATGTGGTCTTCTCATAAATTGAACAGATGCATGGAGAAAACAATTTTATTTTTAAATACTTGAAAAGAAATTGTGAAAAAAAAAATTGAAGATGACACTTTCACAACTGACATCTAAAACCAAATTTGTATTAGATTCTTTTCATCCAATATATCACATTCAAGAATACATTTTTGTTTTTTACTTATTTACGTAGTCTGCGGCACCTAGTGAGGATCGAACTCACTAATTATGATCTACATGACTAGCATGATAGCCATTAAACAAAGTTGAATTAACTACATCAAACTCCAAGAGCTGGCCACTAAATAGAATTTACAAGGTTGTTTAACAAGTTATAAAATGATTTCATTGAACCATATATTACCAAAATTCTCGTTTGTGCATGTACGTGAAACTAATACCTCGTTAATGAAAAACAACAAATAGATAAATCAATAAATCTTTGAATGATAATTCTGTGAGGTTTTTATTTGCACTTTTTTTATTTTGCATTTTGAATCGTCCAAATTCTCGATGTAACGGACCAAACTCTGAAATTACTTCCTAATTAGAAGCATCAATATGAGTTTAAGATACCGTTACAGCGGGAACCCAAAGAGTTAACTGGTTGTTAAGCAGCCGCTGAAAGGTGCAAATACTCTCGTAATTAAATTTGTTTTGCCTAACATAAAGTCATTTGATTCTTTATTTTTTAAAATTTTCCTTTGAATTTTACATTTTCATGTGATCATTTACCTTTGTTGATAAAGACTTAAGCCATTTGCTAACAGGATGTGGTCTGAAAAGTTCAAATATTTAGAATCAAATAATTGGACTGGGGTCTCACCAACAATATGTTAATAGCAGGTAACCATCATTAATCGAATGTCTTACTTATAACTTAAAATAGAAAATACAAATTGACCATAATGTTGGTTGCGCAGAGACATGCAAACAAAAAGATTGATGACAAAAATATAAAGAAGATTGCAGTGAGAGAAAATAAGAGGCATAATATAGATAGATCAGATACCAAAAAAAAAAAAAAGAAGAAGAAAGGAGATGAATCATTATGGACAATAGAAACGAGAAAAAATATCTTTTATTCCGACAGTAACTCCATGGAGCAAATGCATACAAATATAAGTTGTGGCCTGAACCAATTAAAACGATCTTAAAGACAGCATGTACAGTTCTCAGGAATAGAATATAAAAAAAATTAAAACAGAATTTAAATGAAAGAGAAAAATATAAAAGAGAAAAATGAAGATAAAAGGAAGAAAAAAGAAGTCAAATAGAAAATTAATAGTCAAGAAGAAGAAGAAGAAATAAGGAAAAAAAACGGGGCTTAGAAGAAAGTAGAAAAGTAGGAATCAATGATCAAGAACTAGTTAACAAACTGAACATAGCGCTGCTTGACAAGTTTTTATTCGACTCCATACATGCAGTATTTAAAAATTGGTTTATTGAAGTAAATTGTCAATTTAGAAGTCATGCTTAATGAGCATTTCTTTTTACTGCTTTATATATATATATATATATATATATATATATATATATATATATATATATATATATATATATATAATAAAAATAAACTTTTTTCTACTTTGAAGCGCATTCTCTTACATTACTGTTTCTTGTGTATACATGTATTTAAAAGTAGACCGAACATTTTTCATGCTGAAAATCTTGTATAATGTCAGATCAACTATTGATGACTTCTTTCAGTATTGGAATCGAAGCACTGCAATACCGATGAAAGAAGTGTATGTTGAAAAAAAAAACCCTCACTTGGTCACGTTCCATGAGGATATCTTGGTAAGTCTATGAACTTTTCACCCAACCCACGTATTCATACCTTCATATGTAATGATTTTCAACCGGCTACCGAATTTATATACTTTTTCCTTGTCAAGAATCTTACTTATTCCGACTTATTTTAGAAATTTTGCAGCATGTTATTTTTTTCATGTTGCTTTCATGTTAGCAAGAAAATAACATAGCTTACTCACAGACTTATGAAATGAAATATATGACTGAAGATTTATAAATCAAAATATACGTCTTCCCTGTCGGTGATGCTTAGAATACTCTGACTTTATCCTCTACAGATTTGTAAGACCCCATAAAAAAGGGGAGGTGTCTTGGGTATAAAACCAAGTTGTATCTGATGGTGAGACACTTCTCCTGGAGAGTGGGAAGTAGTTTTTACTTGCGATACTGCCGGATCCACTCCGACCCGGTATGGTCGTATCTTAGTTATGATAATTCTAATTAGTTATACTCATTCTAATTAATTTAGTGTCTATATAAAATACAACCGATAACAATGAGGGCTTTACTCTATCAATATCGATCCATAATACAGTATTTCCCGTAACAAAACCTTTTCTCTGGAACCAAAGATAATAAAATGTTACTATTTCCCCAGGAAAATTATACAATCAAACGGGATAATACGCATCATTCATTGGTAAAATCTACGGTATTGGTACTCTAAGAAATATACAGTCCTGGCAGAAGGGCTTGTGATACGCTGGCTGTGTCTACTGTAGAGGGTTAAGAACAACCAATTAAAAGGAGAGTTTTGAATTTGACACTAAACTCCCTGTGATGGAGAAGCTCTCGTTCGGTAAATCTGAAAAGTGTGGAGAACTCCTTCATTGCCATTACTCCAGTTTGAATTCCATTTGTAAGCCAAAGAGATCTTTATAAATTGTAGTCGTATTCAATAGGACCATGAGAAAAACATCTTAAAAAACAACTAAACAAACATGTAAATATCAAAGTGCTGTGAGTGTGATTCTCTATCACAGAATAATCCTAGACAGGTTGAAATGCTGCTGAATTAACCCAAAAATAAAATTGCGATATTTGTGCCTGCAAAAAAAATATTTACTGCTACATTTCCTGTTTTGGTCACAGATTTTTGTACTCTCTCTCTCTCTCTCTCTCTCTCTCTCTCTCTCTCTATATATATATATATATATATATATATATATATATATATATATATTGTCATCTATAAACATACTGTTTCGCTGTATCGTAACTCTTCAGTGTGGCTAGACAGATAGGATGCTTCAAGCTGGAATCGAAAACCGCTCAACTTTATATTAGATTCAGTATCATACTGCTCACGTTGCCACGCAGCGCTTTATTTCTATTTGTTTTAAAATTACACGAGTATTTTGGACAATACTTTAAAGTAAAATAATTCAAAGTAACGAAAACCTTTTTTTGTTAAATGGCAGGATTTTTGTGAAATAGCACATATCCTTGCTTATAAAGTAAAGTAAAGTTAGCGACCATAGTCGAGGGTGACCCGAAGGCTCTCTTTTCGATAGCTACTACACCAAGGTGTAGGGGAGGGCGCTACTCCATTCCCAGGATTGCTCCACTTTACCCTTGAACCGTACCTTTTAATGCTGAGTGTTAAGCAAGGTGGTATCAAGTTCCATTTTTAAAGTCTTTGGTATGACTCGACCTGGGATTGAACCCAGGTCTCCCGGGCCATTGGCGAACACTCTAACCGCTGGGTTTTGGGAAATAAGTTTTTTAATATTTGCGAAATAATTTGAAAATACGAAGTCATACAATTGATTAGTGGAATTTTTCGAAAAGAGCAAAATAAATTGTTTTTTTTAATTTTTTTTCGTAACTGCAAACCTGGCATTGTTTGTAATTGGTTTATGGCAAAAATATTTTAATCCGGCAAAATATTTGTTTCGAGGCAATTCAAAATGGCGAAAATCAAGCAGAATGTCCCTGACTAGAACAGAGGTCTATCATCAAATTTTTGGTAGCTGAGAAGTGTGAACCAGATTAAATTTTCAGGAGTGATATGTACAAAGTTTACAAATCAGCTAAATATGAGTTTCCCACGACGAGTCAAGGGAACATAGAGTCTCCAGTAAATAAAATGCCCTGGACATGAAAAGAACCATCGCCATTGATTTGCTTGAGAAATATACAGCTGTAAACAGTTCTTCATATTGCTAACTTCTTAGGCAAGGTTCACTTAATATATTGAATGACCCTCGTAAAAAAAAGGTATTTGTTTTAACTTTTCCCCATGAAAAAAGGTGGGTAAATGCTTAATTCAGTACTGACATTTAATTCACGGTTTCTTTAAATCATATTTACACGATTAAGTGTAATTCAAATAAAATCTTAATTCTACAATTATCGAGTTAGCAGATGATTAAAGATGCAAATCGTGATTAAGTCTTTCAATAGCCTCGATTCGTAACAATTGTTTTTTGATTTTTCTACAATTTCAGAAACTAAAGTACTTCAAGAAGAACAAACAATTTACCCCCGGGGACCAAAACATGAAATTAAAACCAAGAAATACCCCAATTAGCTGAACCTTTTGTTTCATGTTTATCGTTTAATTTTCCTCTCATTCTGTTATATTTATTTTATTTTATTTATCTTTTTTTTTTTTGTAATGAGACAGATTGCTGGCAGACAATCACCAGAAACGCGTTGTTGCGACTCTTTCTTCTTGGTTTTCTTTCACAGGAATTTTCTCTTGAGAATCCAAACGATCGATTTTGATTGGCTGACGGGGGTTATCAGTTGAAACCAAAGACAGACACACTTTGCATCTAAAGGCCATTTTAAAGCACACGCACATGCGCACTTACATGTAACGAAACACGTGCACTATAACAAGCAATATATATATATATATATATATATATATATATATATATCCCCACATACATACAGAGACACACACAGATATTTTCATGCAGGAACATACGTAAAATTACTTACACGTATTTTCTATTCAGACAACAAAGAAAGAAATCAAGACGCTGATGAGTATATAAACATATGTACATACTTCAGAGGGAAATATAGAGTGTTTATAAAAGACTAAAAATTATATAGATTTATGAGTAGAGGCACACATAGCAAAGAAATACTTAATTCAATCAAATACACAATAAAACATCGAACAATAATAAGCAGATTGATTTACTCCTGTATCTTAACCATTTCACATTAAGAGGTAAACATTGAATATGAATGAATAAATTTTTCCAAAGTCCCGATATGTAGAGAGCTTGAGAGATTCACTCGTAAACATTATTCTTAGCTCAAAGGCCAATTTCACTGATGAACAAAATTAAACAGAAATCACAACCGTAATAACTGGCTAGAAAGGTTTTACTCTCTCTCTCTCTCTCTCTCTCTCTCTCTCTCTCTCTCACACACACACACACACACACACACACACACACACACACACACACACACACACACTCATGTCCATACACAAACTCACAACATACTGAGGGTGTGAGGATAGGTCTCGGCCCAACTAAAATGGAAATTATGTTGTTCTTATTACCCACTTTGAATTTAAAGGAAGAGTAAGATTAATATGGGAAACGATGTCAAAGTCGATTGACTCAATGATTTTCCGCACTTTTCTTTTCCTATTAAAACATATAAGTTCATACAATTAGCATGATTCGTTAAAAATCACAGATAACGTTCTTTTTTATATTTTGTTACCTATACATAATTTATTATTTTTTGGGAACTAATACCTAATATATATATATATATATATATATATATATATATATTCTCTACAGATTTGTAAGACCCCATAAAAAAGGGAGGTGTCTAGGGTTTAAAATATATATATTGGGTCATGGGACTAGTGGGTAGAGTGTTCAATGTCCCGGGAAACCAGGGTTTAATCCCAGGTTGAGTCATACCTAAGACTCAAAAAATGTCACTTGATGCCTTCTGGCTCAACACTCAGCATTTTGAGATATGGATCAAGGGTAAAGAGGATCAATCCAGGGAAAAGAGTAGCACCCTCCCCTAAACCTCAGTGTTCTAGCTATGGAAAATGGACCCTTCTGGTCGCCCCCGACAACGGTCACAGGTTTTACTTCATATATATATATATATATATATATATATATATATATATATATATGTTTTGTCGATGATAAACTCCGAGATCTGACGCCGTTACATGATCTAATAGTATATTTATATTTAATATTATAGTTACATATCAATCTTCGTGATTCTGAGGTTCGAAATTGTTTTACTAAATATAAACATTCCACTTTAAAGAGTCAGCTATCAATCAGCTTATCCAGAAATTCCCATATAAAAATTCGGACCTTGATATCATTACCTCATAACATTCTTTTATTTCATAATGATGTAGATGAGTTAAAAGTATGATTGAAAAACTAAAAGTAAGTTGTTGAATTCAAAAATGAATTCGTATAATAGATTTTGTTAATACAGCTACGGATTTATGCCAAAAAAAAAAAAAAAAACTAAAAAAAGCAATCAAAACCAAACCAAACTAGTTCAAAAATAGCGAAAAATATGTAAATAAAAACAAACATAGAAATGTAAAAGCAAAAACAAGGCAAATACAATCTAACACTTCAGAATAAGAGAAGATATCAGAAAGAAATAATCTACCTATCTATCTATCTATTCACTCAATTTTTATCTTGGTATCTATTTTCTTTCTTTCTTTCTTTCTTTCTTTCTTTCTTTCTTCTCGTTTTTTTTCTTGGCATCTATTTCTTTTTTTCCTTTCTATCTATCTATCAATCTATCTATTTCATTCATGCTTGATTGGTCTTGTGCATCTGTTGATGTACAATTACGAATTTTGTAGAGACAGTTTTAAAGATCTTATTCCTCCAAACTCTTCTAATTATAATCGAAACTTTTTACTCTAAAGCTACGTATTAAAAATGTATTTTTATACTAGAATATATTGTACATGAGTTGCTTGAACCGATTATTCATATACCTACATTTGTTTGCATATTTCCCCCCTATTTACGTTTTCATTAGTATATCGAATACTATATACTGAAATATACATTTTAAAAGAACATTTAAAGTCTAATAGAGACGGGCTTACACACACACACACACACACACACACACACACACACACTCTCTCTCTCTCTCTCTCTCTGTCTCTCTCTCTCTCTCTCTCTCACACACACACACACACATATTCATATGTATGTATATACGTATATATAATGTGTTTAAAGCTGCAATATCTACACAGAGAGAGAGAGAGAGAGAGAGAGAGAGAGAGAGAGAGAAAGTATGTGTGTGTGTGTGGGTGTAGTATTATTCTCACATGAAATCCTTCCTCTCGTTACTACACCACTATAACAGCAACTATACATACACACACACACACACACACACACACACACACACACACACACACACACACACATATATATATATATATATATATATGAAACATGAAGCAAAGGTATTCAGTGGCTAGGTTTATTTAATGTTGAATAATCTGACAATCTTAAACATTTCGGTTTTTATGTTAAACTATAGTCAGGGTGATGTAAATATGCGATATTATATCTTCTGAATTTTATTCAAGTTGAAAATGAAATTAAATTCAGAAAATACAATATCACATATCAACTTTGCGTTGATGATATTTTGATCTAAAAACCACTTGATTAACTCTGAAATGGCATTAAAACAATTAGAATAATTACAGTTCTCAATACAGAAAAGTCTGAAATAAAAGTAAAGTCTAAATCAAATATTACAATGTTACAATAATAAAATATTCTACAATATAAAAGAACTCAAATAAGTATATATATATATATATATATATATATATATATGAAGATGGTTGTTGTAGGTTCAAAGAAAGAATCAGGATATATTTTAAAATAAGAAGGTCCATGAAGAGATTTGTATTTTTTAATTTCATTTCTTTTGTTCTTACATATGTGTTATACGTATGCATGCTTCCAGCTTATTGCTTTCGTCAGAGAACATATGTGGCAAAAGGCATTGTTAACAGGGAACTCAATGATACTTAAACTCACTCTTGTTTCCAGTTGGTCAGGGTGGTTTATATAGAGGTCGTTCTCCGTCTTTCCTGGAGTGTGTTTACTTTGGTCTGCTTTACCCATCTTTGATATTTGATATTTTATATATATATGACATGATGAATTTAGGAATTTGTAACCTTTTCAGTGTATCATTATCATATTAAAATTCTTCTCAGATATCTTTATAAAATTTATTAATTTACAGACTTTTTTGGTGTAAATTCGATAACGTCATATATTCCGTGCTTTTTATGTGTCATTATTTTGTACCACTAGTAATTCTTCAGAATGTAGTTGAGCCTGATAATCGTGCAAAGTGTAACTATTAGTTGAACATATGGGTTTAATTTATTTGATACCACACACACACACACGCTCATGCACACACACACTCACACACACACTCACTCACATACAAACAAAAACCCACATACACAGTGCATATACACTGAAAAAACAGCCTTGGGCCATTTCCATACACACCTAGATGACTTTACTGCTATGCACGGTTTCATGCAAACAATTGTGAATTCCATGAATCAATGGAAAAGAAAAGGAAACAAAATAATCTCTTTGCCGAAGAATGTTCAAGGAAATTCGTTGCAATTCTCTTTCCTGGAGTCATTTACGTAAAATTGTTTATTAACTCAATTAACTGTAATTCTGATTATAAATTTAAAAAAAAATAATGTAAAAGCTACGAAGATTAAAAACAACGCCAGCGCCATCTCGATTCCATTACTGCCACAAGCGCGACTTTCATCAACACTTCTGCCATCATTATCAGTATCATCATCGTCATTGACATTATTAATGATAGTTTTATCAATATGACTGATAATCATATTGTAAAGAAGCTTTAAAGTTTAATTCCTCGCGGATAATAGCAACCAAAATACAATTACAAATAATGCAAGGAAATATGGTCACGAAATTTATTGTTGTTATTGCAAATTTGATTATTAAGAATGATAACGTCGATGATGATGATAGTGATGATAATTGTAATAATGAAAAAGAATCAATATGTAGATAAAAATGTTATGAAACGGTTACAGTTCACGTTAGATTAATTTATTATTATTAGTAATAGTATTATTATTATTATAATTATCTACTCTTTGAGAGATTTTTAACATCGGCTTTAGCTGATGATCTTTCACTGGAGTTCGAGTGAGAGCAAGTCTCCAGGACTTTTCTCGGTATTCTCGCCGTTCTCAATAATGCAGTAGTTTGGATGGTCTCCACTCGTCCTCCAACTATCAAGTCCTCCAGACCATATAATAATCCTTTAGTTACTGTATCAAAAGCACCAATCACAATTGGTAAAATTGACACCTTCATGTTTCATTAGTTACTGTAATAAAAGTACCAATCACGATTGGTATAACTGTCTCTTTCATGTTCCATAGTTTTTTCAATTCCCTAGCAAAGTCGAGGTACTCATCCTTCTTTTCACTTTCCTTCAGTTTTATTTTGTGGTCAACCGGGACAGCAAAGTTTACAATTTTGCAAATTCTTTTTTTTTTTTTTTGTTAATTATTATTTGGTCTGGTCTTCTGTTCAAGATTCGGTGATCCGTTTGTATGTCAACGTCCCATTGGTATTTATGGGATTCGTTTTCTAGGACAGACGCTGGGTTGTGCATATACCATTTGTTCGTATGGTCACATTTAAATTTTTTGCACATCACCCAGTGGATCACCTTGCCCACCCAGTCGTGTCTAGTCTTATATTTCTTCCGTGCTAATTTGCTGCATTCGTTTATTATATGATTGACGGTTTCATGTCTGTCACAACATAGCCTACATTTCCTATTTTGTTGCGTCTTATCTGTTCTCGCTTTGATATTATTGGTTCATATGGCGTTATTTTGTGCTGCAATTAGGAGATTCTGTTTCTCTCTTAAATTTTTCTTTTCTTAGCCACATCCATGTTTTCTTGTGTGAGATGTTGTTTATTAGTAGTTTTAAACGCCCATAGATTTGTTTTTCTTCCCATTTTTAATTTCTAGTTATTGTTTTTCTGTTGTCTATCGTGTTATCAGTATCGTTTCTGATAGCTGTAATGAGTCCTCCATCGTGTTTTTGTATATAGTCTTCTAGTTGTTGTATCGATGCGTCAACGCTGTCTTCAATGCAATCAAATTCCCCTTCCTCCCTCTTTTCTTGAAACTTATAGTCTGTCAACGTCGTCTCTGGGATGAAATGCCTTATGCATTGTCATTAGGTTTCTTGCTCTTTGGTCCATTTGTTTGAGTTCGTCTCTGGTCCAGTTGAGAAAAAGTCCGGAATATCTAACGAGTAGTACAGCCCAGGTATTTATTCTTTTGATGAGGTTTCTTCTAGAGAGTTTTGTCTCGAGTAGTTTTCTAGTTCTCCTGCGATATTCTTTTTGAATTTTGTCTTTCATTTCGACTTGTTTGATGGTGTCAGCCTCCAAGATGCCCAAGTATTTGTTGGTTCCCTTCTCTCCAAGCGTTCTAAACTTGTCTAGGTTTGGTAGTTCCATTCCGTCAGTTAGATGCCGTTTGCCAATTTTTATTACAAGCATTGCACATTTTTCTATGCCAAATTCCATTCCTATGTCCTAACTGTATAGTCTAACTTCGAGTATTAGAGGTTCTAGTTCTTTTCATTTTTTGCAAATAGTTTGATGTCATTCGTGTACATTAGGTGATTGTTCTTTTCCTGAGATCTACAGAGGTTGTATTCGGCTGTGCATTTTCTGAGTAAATGGTTAAGTGGCATCATTGCAATTATGAATAGTAACGGTGATAGTGCATTTCCTTGGAAAATCCATCTTTGGATCTTTGCTTCAGTTTAGATTCTTCTTCCTGCTGTCAATTCCACTCTCCAGCTATTTATGGTTTTTTCAATAAAATTTATGACTTCGTTTGATATTTTGTACATTTTGAAGCAGTTTATTTTCTACTCCCCTGGGAGTTATTCTCACCAAATTTAGTCGATGGTGTTATCTGGATTTTAAGTGACAGCAAATCTTCTCAAATCTCCAGGACACTCCTCAGTATTCTAACAGATCTTGATAATGCTATAGTATTGATGGTCTCCACTTGTTCTCTTATTTCCATGTCTACCAGTCCCTTTACCGATATTTTGTTAACTCTGTGGAGTGCACCAATTACAATTGGCATCTCTGTCACTTTCATATTCCATAGTTTTTTAGTTCTCTTTCTGGGTCATAGTAATCATCTCTCTTTTTACTTTCATTTATTGTCATTTTGTAGTTTGCAGGTTCTTTATTTTGAATTTTTGTAAAATACCAAGAGTTCTGTTCGTCTGGCCGAGATTAGATGAGCTTTTTGTATCACAAAATCCCAGAACACTTTGTGCGCCTCACTGTCGAGTATAGATTCTGATTTGTGCATAAACCAGTTATTCGCGTGGTCGAATTTAAATTACTTGCACAATTCCTAGTGGATCACCTTCCCCACTTAGTCGAATCTATTCTTATACTCTTTTTGCACTAATTTCCAGTATTTGCATATTATGTGATTGATCGTTTCGTCTCCATTACCACTAAACTCCATTTGCATTTTTTTTTTTTGCTTTAACATAATGGGTCCATATAGCATTGCTTTGTGCTGCTATTAGAAGTTATTGTTAATTATAGTGAGTATTTCTTACAGCGTTAGCTGATCGTCTTTCAGTGGAATCTGAATGAGAGCAAGTTCTTCGTCCCCAGGACTCTTCTCAGTATTCTGGCTGACCTCAACAATGCTGTGGTTTGGGTAGACTCAGCTCATCCTTCGATTTCCAACTGATCTATCCTCCTTACCAAGCCTTTGAGGATCATTCTGAGGTCACCACTTATAATCGGGATCACTGTCACCTTTATGTTCCATAGTTTTATTTTTTTTTAATTCTCAAGCAAAGTCTAGGTATTTATCTCTCTTTTCGCATTCTTTCATTTTCATTCTGTGTGATGGCGGGACAGCAAAGTCCACTATTCGGCAAGGTTTTTTTTTTTACTCTCACTAAGTCTGGTGTTCTGGCCAAGATTATGTGATCTGCTTTTATCTCAAAATTCCAGTGAATTTTTTGCATCTCAGACTCTTGGACGGATTCTTCTTCTTCTTCTTCTTCTTCTTCTTCTTCTTCTTCTTCTTCTCATTATTATTATTATTATTAGTGCTCCAGGACTCTTCTTAGTATTCTAGCCGATTTTTACAATGCTGTAGTCAGGATAGTCTCGATTCGTCCTTCAATTTCCAACGCTTCCACTCTTGTTTCTAAGCTTTGGGTATCGTGACAAAGCGCACCAATTACAATTGGTATCACAGTCACCTTCAACTTCTGCAACTTTCTTTGTTCTCAGGCAAGGTCCAATTACTTGTCTTTCTTTTTGCTTTCAGTGATTTTCCCTCTGTTGTCAACCGAGACGGATTATTATTTTTACTAATTCCTTTAGTGTTTTTTACATCAGCTAACGCTCATGGTTTTTCACTGGAGTTTGAGAGACAGCAAGTCTCCTCAAGTTTTGAGGATTCTTCTTAGTATTCTGGCCGTTTTCACTAATGCAGTCGTTTGGGTAGTCTCCATTCGTCCGCCAACTCCCAAGTCCTCCAATCCCTTTAATAATCCTTTACTTACTGTGCCAAAACACCAATCACAATTGGTACAATCGTCACTTTCATGTTCCATAGTTTTTTTAGTTCTCTAGAAAGGTCGAGGTACTTATCCTTCTTTTCACATTCTCTCAGTTTTCTTCTGCAGTCAGCCGAAACAGCAAGGTCGACAATTTTTCAAATTCTCTTTTTATTCATTAAGGTCTGGTCTTCTGGCTGAGATTCGGTGATCCGTGTATATGTCAAAGTTCCATAGGAGTTTATGTGAGTCATTTTCTAGGACAGGTTCTGTGTAGTGCATATACCATTTGTTCGTATGGTCAAATTATTATTACTATAATTATTATTATTATTATTTTAAAAATCTAGAAAACAGAAATGGGGATAAAAGCAACTATATTGCTACTTCAAGTGACAAGCTTACAAAATTGCAAACGAGATGACCTGAACATGGCTAAGATGGCTAAGAAGGTGGAACCTGAAGAAATAAATTGAATATCTTTAACAGTAGCACAAAAAAATGCCATAAGAACTAATTATGTCCAATTCAAAATTAATAATACGCTGGAGAGGAACTGTTGATATGTAGTTAATCACATAAAAAGTCAAGTACAGTGGGCCTTCTGACAGCTGTTGTCTCCCTTGGACGATTTTTAATATATAGATGCCCATTTTTAGTCTTGAACTTTTGGTTAAACAAGCATTCGTAAAACGTTTTCTATCGCTTTTTTTGTTGAAAAGTTACAATGTTGTGATTTTGACTTTTTTATCAAAAAATTAATGTTAAAATATACGCGTACAAATTGATTATTATCAGTTTTTACGCACATGTTTTATTTCACTGCAATTTCGATAATTTTCGAAATAGCAGTGAGATAAAATGGCTTTTAGCTCATGTATATGCTAATTTTGGACAAAATATGTCTAGCTTTTGCAGATATTTTCTGACTTTGTAGCGTCAAAGTTTTAGCAATGAATATTTTATGACTATTTCCCTGAAATTTTAACTTTTCTAATCAGATTTCAGCCTAACACTTCTCAAAAAGCCTATTCGTGGATAAAAACAGCGATATATTTTCTGTATATATATATATATATATATATATATGATTTACCCATCTTTCCACTTATCTTTATCACACACACACACACACACACACACACACACACACACACATATATATATATATATATACATATATATATGTATGTATGTATATGATAAAAATTAGAGTAAAGATCGATAAATCAAACACATAAGAACTTCTTCAGACTGAATATTTTTAAAAGTTTTTCTACATACTTCGACAATGTAGCAGTTGTACTACAAGGAGACACGCTAGCTCCATACCTTTTTATCATCTGTCTAGATTACGTGCTTAGAACATCGATTGATAAAATCAAAGAAAACGGCTTCGAGCTGACAAAGAAAAGAAGCAGAAGGCACCCCGTAAAAACAATTACCGACCCCGACTACGCCGATGACATAGTGATACTGGCAAATACACCCAACCAAGCCGAAACACTACTGCATAGTTTGGAACGAGCCGCCGAAGGCATTGGCCTCCATATCAATGCACACAAAACGGAATATATGTGCTATAATGAAACAAGTGACATCACCACACTAGACGGAACCTCTCTGAAACTAGTAGACAAATTCACCTACCAAGGAAATAGTGTCTCATCAACCGAAATGGACATCGACACGCGGCTAACGAAGGCATGGACAGCTATCGATAAGCTATCGATAATATGGAAATCAGACTTGACCGATAAAATGAAACACAGTTTCTTCCAGGCAGCGGTCGTATCGATACTGCTGTATGGATGTACTACTTGGACGTTAACTAAACGGCTGGAGAAGAAGCTAGACGGCAATTACACAAGAATGCTGCAAGCAATATTGGGCAAGTCCTGGCGGCAACACCTCACAAAGCACCAACTATACGGCCACCTGCCTCCTATCACGAGAACTATTCAAGTTAGACGAACCAGACATGCAGGACACTGCTGGGGGAGCAGAGACGAGCTCATAAGTGATGTACTCCTATGGACCCCCACATATGGCCAGGCAAAAGCAGGACGACCAGCTCGAACATACATACTGCAGCTATGTTAGGATACGGGATGTAGCCCAGAAGACCTACCAGAGGCAATGAACGATAGGGAGAAGTGGCGAGAGAGAGCCAGGGATATCCGCGCTAGCAGCACGACATGATGATGATGATGATGATGACATTTAAGCGAATGAAGAAATAGATTAGTAAACGGAAAAAGGTATTAAAGTGGAAGGAAGAGTGTCTAAAGATAAAAGATGAGTATGGGGAGAAATGGCGAGGGAGGTTGATGTGGATTTAAGCGATGATCGTAGGGTTTGTTGGCTTTGTGATTGTCTATGTGTATGTTGGTGGAATCAAATGTATCGGGTTTTATTTGAGATTTTTTATCATATGGAAATGAAATTAATTTTAGTGTGCTAAAAGAAAAAGTATTGAGAAAAGAAAGTGAAAGTGAGTGGAGAGGAGGGGTTTAGGCATATCCTGTTTCATCAAATACATTAACTGTAGTGGAGTGTCAAAGTGGAAAGGAAGAATAGAAAAGAAAAAGGGAAAAAGAAAATGAAAAAAATATCCTCCATAGTATGGCAGTATAGAGTGAAAAACGACTTAGTTTGCTAATAATAATCCATTTTCTATTTTGATATTGTTTTCGTGTAGTATAATGTATGCCAAATAGTGTGAAATTTGATATAAACCTGGACGTTGTTAAATGTGATTTGTTTTGGAAATGATTGCAGATTCTAATACTCAGCGGGATTTTTTGCAATGTTTGGGTTTGATTAAAGTTGCTTAGGGAAAAAGTAAATGTTAGTCGAAAGTTCCAGAAATATCAAATTATTTCCTAAATACGGCTATTTATAGGTTATCAATGGTTTCCCTAGTAAAATTCTGGCCCGGTAATAAGGGCTTATTGAGTGGTTTATCCTATTTTCTGAAGATTTTTCAATCCTCAATCCAAATGATCACTAAACGGCTAATTAAACCCACAGTGTAAACTCAAACAGAACCTAACTGTAAGAGCTGAGACAAAATATGAAAAAAGAGCCGATTGTTTCATCAATATGGATAAAAAAAAGAGCGGCCACGTGCAAAAATTCTGAAGAAACTTTCAGAAGAATGAAAATTGACTTATTTCATTAACTTAAAATTGCCACATCACTGTGATTAAAAGTTGTGGTACCCTCGAATTTTCATCCTTTTATAGCCCCAATCTATGTTGGTATTATTGATGCCCATATCCAGTTCTATACGTTTCTTTTAAGAGTTTAAAAGACTTAAAAACCCATATTAGAGGAGCTCATACACCAGTGTACCACATATTCTCCACACAACTCTCCTCAGATTTGAATTCAAATAATTTCCTTCTCCTACACTGGTTTCCTTTATCAGGCACGTTAACCAGCTATGGCTTCCGGGAAAATGGAGAGAAACCTTTACTTTTCCTTCATATATATATATATATATATACAAGTTGGCCTAATGAGTCGAGTGTTCGCCAACGATCCAGGAAACTGGGGTTCAGTCCCAGGTCAAGTCATACCAAAGACTCAAAAAATGGTACTTGATACCTCCTTGCTTAACACTCAGCATTATACGGTAAGGATCAAGGGTAAAGTTGAGCAATCCAGGGAATGGAGTTGCGTCCTCCCCTACACCTTGGTGTAGTAGCTATTGAAAAGGGAGCCTTCGAGTCACCCTCGCCTAAGGTTAGCAACTTTACTTTACTTATATATATATATTCAGAGAGAGAGAGAGAGAGAGAGAGAGAGAGAGTCTTCTTCTTCTTCAACAACTGTTTCCGAAGAAAAAATCGTGACTTTTAGTTGGTTTCGTTTTCATTCCTACTCAACGAGAGAGCTCTTGTAAGAAGATTACATGATGTTCCATTTACGGTTTTCAATCTGAAATAAAAGGTATACCGTCTATGATGGCCCTCATTGTAAAAATAAGTTAGCTAGCTCGCTAGATAGATGGAAATATACAAGATGAATTGATAGAAATTAATGGATATTTATTCCTAGATAATTAGATATGAAAACACTGAGATAGATAAATCTGTTCCTATCTATCTATCTATCTTTCGAGAGAGAGAGAGAGAGAGAGGTAGATAGATAGATGGATATATATATATATATATATAGAGAGAGAGAGAGAGAGAGAGTGAGACATAGATAATTTTTGACTTAACAAAGGTGTCACGGAGAATCTTCTAATATATTGAACCTTCTTTCTCATGTAATTGTGTACGTTTCGTTTCTCATCGTTTGTTTTATTTTTAACTGAGATATTTCTTTATTTTTGCGGGAGACCGCCAGTATTGAGTGAAATGAAAACCGACCAAGTGAAAATTAATGAAGTTATTAACGGCTATTTGCACGAAAAATATAGTCACATATAATAGATGGCTTAAAACTTAAAACATCCATCACGCTGGATCGTCAATTAGAAACAATTATGTATTCTTCCTAATTAGATATTATTTGGATAATAAAATGGAAAGCACGCACATAATTATCTAAGGCTAAAATGAACAGCGTATATTTGGTCATCATAGACATGTGTGTGTGTGTGTGTGTGTGTGTGTGTGTGTGTGTGTGTGTGTGTGTGTGTGTGTGGACCTACCCATACATGTGTAGATCTGTATTTTTCTGCAGAGGTGTCGGCATGCGCACATGTATGTTTCAACGATTTTATTTGCTTAATCCCCTAAAGTGATTGCGGGAAATATCATGTGAGACATGGAAAACACCGGATAAGTTGTC
Organism: Sepioteuthis lessoniana; assembly: GCA_963585895.1. NCBI lineage: Eukaryota > Metazoa > Mollusca > Cephalopoda > Myopsida > Loliginidae > Sepioteuthis > Sepioteuthis lessoniana. The sequence continues at coordinate 73,276,379 of OY757911.1, read as the reverse complement.
AACTGAAAAGAATAAATTATTTGGTAAAATTTCCAGAAAGGTTTGGTCGCAAGTCATTAGTATGCCCACAAGTATTTATACTCTATATGTTAACAAATAAAGAATACACACACACACACACACACATATATATATATATATATATATATATATATATATATATATATGTGTGTGTACATAGGTATATATGGATAAATAGTCGGGCAGGCTGAACTCTAAGCTTGGTATGTCAACTGGTCTCAGAGACGGAAATCTCTGAATTAAAACTTGAGGAACTTCTTTCTAAATTTCCTTGTACAAGAGAATAATGGCAATTTTCTATTGTTTACTAACATAAGTAATTAAGCAATAACATGCTATTCAAGAACCAGATCTACGTTACATAGTGTTAGAGAAGACACGGATAGGATATTAAGGTTATAGTCTTCATAGTTGTTTACTATATAGGAATATAAAAAAAATGACAGTGATAAGTTGTATTTTAAAAAGAAAATTCCAATAAAAACCTTTCTGCCGCTTTTGAAAATGTTGAATGATCATTTTTATGCATTAAGTATTTTTCATATTTCTTCTGAATATAAATTTCCTGAGAGATTATGACATTTATTTTTGCAATGTATTGAGATTCCTTTTTTGCATGTACTCAAACATTTATTATAAATATATGATTGAAATATTGCAAGATCACGTACTCATCCTGTTCTATATTTGGTTTTACAAACCAATATTTCTGAGTCCTTAATAATAAAAAAAATATCACGTATTTCATTAGCAAGGGATTTTCATTAAACTAAAACGCAAAACTTCATCAGTATTGAGACAGAAGAAAATGTTATTCAATAAGAAAATGTGGCATATCTCTCTTCACAAATCAGAAAACCTATGTCAGGAAGCAAAAATTGGTCTTTAGAATTTAGAGCTGATCATTTTTTTGTAAAATTATGCTTGCCGTTTTTTAAAATAACCTTTCATTCAATCAATGATTTCCCTGGGAAATTTCATTAATTCCTTAAATCCATGAATAAAAGAAATTAGATATGCAGGGGTATATATATATATAAAAATATATATATACATTAGTTTTTATATATATCTAATACCATAGATGGTTGCTATTAAGTATATACAAAAACTAATTTATGTTCATTTAATTATACTTTTAATTATAGTTCTATCACAGATATTCAGCACTCTCCAAATTATATATATATTGTGACGGGAATAAAAGATTAAAATATTCCCGGACGAGACACCATAAAAGGTCTGTGGGGGGGAAATTGACTAAAATCCCAAAATGGGACTTTATTTTCGCACGTGTGAAGACGGGGCAGGTTGGCACTTGATCCCCTACAGAAATAAGTCCTGTTCAGAGTTCTTTTCTCAGGCAGATAAGAACTGGCATATTACGTGAGGGAATAATTTAGGGCCAGACTGGCCACCGCTGGCAAAGGGGTCCAAAATTTCACACTATCACACACCCACCAGGCCGCTAAACTTCTTCCCCTTAGATAATAGAAGAATACGGGCCTATAGGTCTTAGTTGTAATAATACTAATATTGCTATAGTCGGTAACTCCGGTTTCCCGTGTGATACTTTAGGAATTAATAGGACAGTTCTAAGCAAGATAATGTAAGGCGAATAGAAGCTGAAAGGAAAGCATGGAATAATAACATAGACCACATGGTAAAATGAAAATACATAGGTTCTTTACTACGGTTATATATATATATATATACTTTCAAAATGTCAAAGATATATAATAGGATAGTCCATGAATATAAATGTCTTTTCCTGGCTTTTATCCTTTTTCCAAATTGAGAGAGAGTGGTAAACAAAATTTGGGTGTAAAGTGAAAATGTCCCAAAGTTACTTATCTTATTTTTTTTTTGACGGGGTTCCACTGGAGAATTTCTCTTCTTTCACGGGCTAATAGACTTTGTACTGTTTTTAATGCTGGTTTGAAGGATTTTGGGGTCCCTCGTGTCTCAGTCTTTTTGTCTTTAGCCCGGAGTAAAAATGGCTATCGTCCGTCTGCCACCAGACTTGCTCAAAAACTTCCTTTTTTTGTATTTTCTTCCGTTGAGGGGAAGGGAACCCCACTTCCGTTTGGGGTCCCCCCCGCCAATCATTTGGCTTCATTTTCTCTTTCCCCTTCCGATGTCCGGCGACCCAAGGTCACTTAAATGCGAACATCTGTGTGACCCACATTCATTTCTAACGGTCACTTTTTGACTGCTAGATAATTTTAGTTCAACGGGGGGAGAGTATCATTCCCACCTCCTCGTCTCCGTGAGCCATCACGTGACACCTCCTTCCTTAAGAGAAGAAAGGGGGAGGAATAGAAATATCATAGAAAAGAAAAAAAAAAGGCAATTCAATTCACTGTTCTTTCTCCTTTTCTTTCATTTTTTTTTTCTCACTTTACTTTTCTTTCATCCCCTTTCTTCTTCACGCTTTGACGAATTCTTTCCTTTTCCTTTTTTCGTCCTTCCTAATTTTCACTATAGGGGAAAACAATTTCTCTTCTCTTTCTTTCTCTCTCTCTCTCCCTTTTCTTTTTCTTGAATCTTGTTTTCCTTTCTTTCTTTTTCTCTCTCGGCTTTTGGCCGTATCATATTTCAAATCTTGAGGAGGTAACTCCCTTTTTCTTTCTTTCTTTCTTCGTCACTTTTGACGACTTTATAAGCTTGGTTATTAAGCTCTGGGGGAAGAAACTTCCTTTTCTTTTCTCTCTTTCCCCTCTCCGTCACTTGTTGACGCACAGCTTTCTCGTCCATCTCATATTTCAACATTGGGGACGAGAATTCCTCATTTTCTTTAGTTTCTCTCTCTCTCTCTTTCTTTCTCTCAACAACTATGAGGGAATATTCTGCTACTACATTTTCGTAGGGGCGTTAGAGAAATAAACTTGGGTACTTTTTTATTAATTTTTCTAAGCCCTCTCTCTCTGAAACAGACAACTGGCCTAATTTTTCCTCGAATTTATTCGGCATTGCCGAGTTCTCAATTTTTCGAGGTTGGCCTTCTCGACGGACATATCTCTTCAATTTGTTTGTGTGACACACTTGTGTCTTCTTCTTTCCCTCGTTGGTATCAATCCCATATGTCCTCTTGTCTATCCTCCGTGTTATTACGTAGGGACCTACATATTGTCCATCACAGTGTGGTCCTTTATTTGATGATAGTAGCAGGACTTCGTCGCCCTTCTTAAATTCTTCCTTCGTAGCCACTTGTGAGGGTCCTCTTATTTTCCTCTTATCCTCTCGATAAGTATTAGGGAATTTATTCCTAATACTCGTTGGACCTTCATCTTTTCTCTGACGACTGGTCCTTTTCTCTTTCCGTTTATTGAGGTGTGGAAGGTTCACTTCTTTTCTTTCCACCTTCTCACTTTGCGAGCGACTATGTCGTTTGTGCCGCCCACGTGGCTCAGCCGCCATCTTGTCTTCTTCATTTTTGGCGCTCATTTTCGCCATCTTCTTTCCATGTTTGGAGTTCATCCTCGCCATCCTTCTTTCTTCATTTATGGCGCTTACTTTCGCCATCTTTTTCGGGTGACACTTTTTAGTCTTTACTTCATTTCCCAGTATAAGGGAAATTCCTCTCATAGGTAGTTTGTCTACCACACCAACTTTAATTGGTCCATCTTTCCACTGAGACTTTAGGGTTATTTTACACAGCGGTATTTTTACCCTCTTTCCGCCGATACCCTCTATCATCACAGTCTCACGTGTTGCTTCTATTACCCTTTTAGGTAATTTATTTCGTAGAAGTAACGACTGAGATGCTCCGGTATCTCGTAAAATTGAGACTTCCACTGGTCCTCCGTGTGGGCCTCTTATCATCCCTTTTTTCGTCCAGGGTCGATAGGACTGGTTTCCTCTAGTTGTTGTCACAGCTCCTTGAGGTTTTCTCGGCTGGGTCTGGTTTCTTTCAGGACCTTTTCCAAGCTGACACCTTATGGCTATGTGACCAGCCTTTCCGCATTTGTAGCAGACCACTGTTCTGCTGCTACTTTGGAAGGTCCTTCTATTTTCTTCCTCAGGTCTTAACTCAGCTTTAAACTTCACTTTACTTCCCGTGTACGGTTTTTCCTTTGTTTTTCGGTGTGTGAGGATGTATTCGTCTGCTAGTGCGGCCATTTCATAGGTCACGTCAGTTTTTCTTTCACTTAGGTGAACCCTGACTTCTTCTGGCACACAGTTTAAGAATTCTTCAGCTAATATTAGCTGCCGGAGTTTCTCAGCGTCTCCGTCTATCCTCTTAGAGTCACACCACTTATCCAGCGCGTTCTCCTTTTCTCTCAGAAATTCCACATAAGACTGGTTTTCAGTTTTTCTCTGTGTTCTGAATTTCTGTCTATAAGCTTCTGGAACCAATTCGAAGCTTTTAAGAACCGCTGCCTTCACCAAATCATAGTCGGCGCAATTTTCTGTGGGCAGAGTTGCATATGCTCTCTGTGCTTTTCCTGTCAGCACAGTTTGGAGTAGCATCGACCAGCATTCTTTCGGCCATCCAAGATTTAGTGCAGTTCGCTCAAAATGTGCGAAGTATCCGTCCACGTTGGCTTCTTCAAATTTTGGGACTAGCCTCGCTTGCTTCGTTACTTCGAAACTGTCATGGCTTCCTTTGCGTCCTCTTATTGCCAAGTCAACTTCTCGCAGCCTTGTTTCTTGCTGAATTTTTATTTTCTCCAGTTCCATTTTATTTCTCTGTAGTTCCATTTGTGCTTGTATTTTAATTTTCTCCAGTTCAATTTCTTCTGGAGTCATTCTTATCATTTCCGTTGGTAGCTCTTCTAATACTGCTTCCTCAAAGACATTTTCGTCGACCATGTGTCTTGCTATTTTTATAACGAGTTCATGTTTCCTCATAGAATTTTCAACATTTAACTCAAGCTTCTCGCCAATTTTTATTATCTCGCTTTTTCTCAGCTTCTCCAACTTTTCCATGGAAGGTTCTTTTAAAAAGTTCTCTATTTTGTCCATTTTTTCTTTAATTTTTCCAAACAGTTATATCAACAAGTAATTTGACTGTTTCAACAATATTCCTTTTTTTCTCCTTTCACGGTCTCCCAGGGTAGATTTAGACGGCAGGAATTGTCACACGACTACAAGCAATAAATATTATTTATAATATTAAATCCCGGATGAGCCCCCATTTTAGGTCTGTGACGGGAATAAAAGATTAAAATATTCCCGGACGAGACACCATAAAAGGTCTGTGGGGGGGGGAATTGACTAAAATCCCAAAATGGGACTTTATTTTCGCACGTGTGAAGACGGGGCAGGTTGGCACTTGATCCCCTACCGAAATAAGTCCTGTTCAGAGTTCTTTTCTCAGGCAGATAAGAACTGGCATATTACGTGAGGGAATAATTTAGGGCCAGACTGGCCACCGCTGGCAAAGGGGTCCAAAATTTCACACTATCACACACCCACCAGGCCGCTAAACTTCTTCCCCTTAGATAATAGAAGAATACGGGCCTATAGGTCTTAGTTGTAATAATACTAATATTGCTATAGTCGGTAACTCCGGTTTCCCGTGTGATACTTTAGGAATTAATAGGACAGTTCTAAGCAAGATAATGTAAGGCGAATAGAAGCTGAAAGGAAAGCATGGAATAATAACATAGACCACATGGTAAAATGAAAATACATAGGTTCTTTACTACGGTTATATATATATATATATACACTTTCAAAATGTCAAAGATATATAATAGGATAGTCCATGAATATAAATGTCTTTTCCTGGCTTTTATCCTTTTTCCAAATTGAGAGAGAGTGGTAAACAAAATTTGGGTGTAAAGGGAAAATGTCCCAAAGTTACTTATCTTATTTTTTTGACGGGGTTCCACTGGAGAATTTCTCTTCTTTCACGGGCTAATAGACTTTGTACTGTTTTTAATGCTGGCTTGAAGGATTTGGGGGTCCCTCGTGTCTCAGTCTTTTTGTCTTTAGCCCGGAGTAAAAATGGCTATCGTCCGTCTGCCACCAGACTTGCTCAAAAACTTCCTTTTTTTGTATTTTCTTCCGTTGAGGGGAAGGGAACCCCACTTCCGTTTGGGGTCCCCCCCGCCAATCATTTGGTTTCATTTTCTCTTTCCCCTTCCGATGTCCGGCGACCCAAGGTCACTTAAGTGCGAACATCTGTGTGACCCACATTCATTTCTAACGGTCACTTTTTGACTGCTAGATAATTTTAGTTCAACGGGGGGAGAGTATCATTCCCACCTCCTCGTCTCCGTGAGCCATCACGGGACAATATATATATATATGGAGAAAATTGAAAAACAAAGTACACCAAAAAGTGATGAAATCATTACGAAGTAACGTCGACGTTAAAACATTTCCATTTTAATGAACCTTCACTGTTGGATTCCTTTCCATTATTTATTTACACACACACACACACACACACACACACATACCCATATGTGCGCATGTGTGTGTGTGTGCATGTGTGTGTGTGTGTGAGAGAGTAATGAACAATCTAAAAATAAAGGAAAATTATAACAATGAAGACAAGAAAGAGTTGATATTTATATATATATATATATATATATATATATTATGAGATGACTGACCAATTTTTATGATTTCAGTTTCAAATGAAAAGCTACAGCAGGAATTGGAATAGACCCTAGTAAAGTTTGATTGTCACAGGTGATGAATTTCAAAAATGCAATCTAGACTTGAGGACACTTTACAAGAACGATATGCAATAAAATTATGTTTTAAACTTGGAAAAAATGCCGCAGAAACGTATGGAATACTTCAGACTGCTTTTGAAGCATCTTGCATGAATCGAGCATCAGTTTTTGAGTGGCATACGAGATTCAAGGAAGGCACGGAGTCTGTGAGGGATGATGAGAGGTGTGAGAGGAGTAAGGAAGTCAATAGACCAGAGTTGATTGGCCAAAAGGTTTGTGTTAGGGTTACCACGTTGAGGTTTTACGGGAGTTCAGGAAGAGATTCCGTCGGAAGAGGCCCGCAGTCTTCAAATCGGGTCAGTGGCATTTCCACCAGGACAATTCACCAGTCCACAACTCCATCATTGTCACAGACTATTTGACCAAGATGGGCATCAAGACAGTTGTCACCCTCTCTATAGTCCAGATTTGCTCCCTGTGACTTTTGGTTATTCCCTAAGCTCAGTGGCTGTCGTTATGAGACAATTGAGGAAATGAAAGAGGGTATGACGAAGGTCATTGACGCGCTAACCCGAGAGGACTTCCATGGGGCCTTCCAGAAGTTGTTGGAACGGTACAACAATACATTGGAGCCGGAGGAGATTACTTCGAAGGGAACTAGAGTTTCATGCGTGTACTATCAATAAATGTGCCCGTACGAAAAAAGTGTGGAAATTATTTAATGATCTTCATATATATATATATATATATATACTTTTTCTTCTTTACATCATTGTCTTTCATGCTGTATCTCTTTCTTTTTTTCTTCATCTTTTTCATTTTTTTCACTATCTGCTTCTCTTCATTCTTCTTCTCAAATATTTCGGTTTGCGTAGCCATAAGATCCATCATCATTTTCACGCATATGCATATATTTCTAGTTTTCGTTTTTATATAAGTCACTGAACTGATTAATGCTAGGATTTATGTACATCTGTTTTCTTCACATCGAATGTTTTGCATTACGTCGATACCGGTAAGGTAAGTAGCAGATCCAAGATAGACCTTTAATTGATGTAGATCAAATATTTTAGCTACTTTGGAATTCTTTTAGGAATTAAAAGATTTTAGCTTGTCTCTTCAAAATATGGAGGTAGATGTTGGTTGGTTGTGTTGTATGGCATATTAACCCTTGTAGCTTATTTGATACCAAATGCTATTTGTATATATATTAATTTGCAAACGAGTTGTTTGCAGGTAGCATTTTTAAACGCGTCAGTGCTCATTTGTTGGCACATTGTTAAATGGCTTCAAGTAAATGATTAGATGTTTCTATTCGACCAACAGAAGAGACCCTAACAGGTATTACCACTCTAGGTTAGAGTGGACCTAGAAGTAATCATAATGAACGGGTACTCTATATTCCCTTAAGCTCAAGGAGTAGAGACTCACCATTAGATATCTTAGTGTCGTATCCAAAAAACTCACGGCTGAGCGTATTTTACAACCTTAGACCATCGGGGCGTTCGAAGATAGAAACTGACACAATTAGAGCAATGTCATAGTTTTTAGGGCGTCTATTTAATAAAACAAGTCAGAACTTAATCTGCAAAATAAATGTACTGTATTTGACGGCGTATTAGACGCGTTGATGTATTAGACGTATCCCAATTTCGGCTGGGTAAATCAAGAAAAAAAGAAAATACTCATATTAAACTTGGAGAAATTAATATAATGAATATTATCAATGATAACACTTTAAATCTGCTTATTAGCCTTTTCAATAAAGACAATAGGTATATGAAAGTAACTCAAAAGTTTAAGCAAATAGGAGTTGCCAGGTAGCTAATTTCGGCCGACTATCGCTAATTTTAAATCTACATATGGCATAAAAGACGTAAGAAGATTTTAAAAGATATTTTCAGTAAAAGAAAAGTTCGACTTATATGCCGTCAAATACGGTAAATTTTAGATTCAGCACAGCTAAAACAATTAAAATACATTAAAAAATTCTTTCCGACTAATATATATATATATATATATAGAGAGAGAGAGAGAGAGCGAGAAAATTGATAGTAAGGTAATCTAAGCAGAAGATGAGATTTATTGAGAAACAAAGTCTATACTATAACGTTTCGGTTCTAATGAACCATCATCAGGACTGTGAAGAAAGATATTAGTGATGTTAAATCAACAATAGATGTTTAAAAAATATAAAAACACAAAATACCAAGGAAAATCTATAGATATCGGGAAAGAATTTGACATTTAATCAGTAAGTGATTTACTGATTAAAGGGCCAACTCTTTCCTGATATATATATTGATTTTCCTAAAGTTTTTGTATTTTTACATTTTTTAAAAAACATCCGTTGTTGATTTAACATCCCTAATATCATCCTTTATTGTCCTGTTGTGGTTCATTGGAACCGAAACGCTATAGTGTACACTTTGTTTCTCTATAAATCTTTTCTACTTGGATTATCTTGCCATCAATTTTTTTCTATATTGTCGAATTTTACTCCATTATTTACTTTCGTATATATATATATATATAAATATATATATATGTGTGTGTGTGTGTGTGTGTGTTTGTTTTGCTCTAATATATTTCATTGTGTATACATTTTTATTTCTCTTTTCAACTTTAGGCAAATTTTACTGACCTTTTTGTAATGTACATTAAAGAAGTAAAATTACACACAAAAATAAAGAAGTGAATTTATGATACATTTCCTTCTCTGGAAATCCTTCCTTATTACTTCTGTTCCTTCCAGCAATGCTTTTAAGATTTTGAGTTTAGTATTTCTAACTCACCAAGTATATATTCCACGATGTCTATTATTTATCCTACAAAAGATTTTCTTCTTTGTAGGTTTTGATATAATGCCATATTTGTCCAGACTTACCTGTGTCTGTAATCTTTCTCGACAGATAACAAGATTGTACAATAACATCATTTGTAAGGTGGAGTAGATTAGATCCTTCGAGCAAATTTCATATTTTTTTGATAAAAATAGATATAGGTTTTCGATATATGAATATATATATATATATATATATATATATGTGTGTGTGTGTGTGTGTGTGTGTGAGGAAGTGTATATGAATTAGTTTATGTAACAAATGAACAATTTTAATATTTCCATTTATATTCCCATTATATTGAAAACATATTTACCCATTCACAGAAAAAGTTACCAATAGTAAATATATCACAAATCCTCCCTGCAGCAACTCGATATAATGGAAAACCTTGGGACCTATTTAACAACCAGGAATCTTATATACCTGATGAAAATCCGTTGGCACCTTTCACGCTGAAACGTAAATGAAAACTCCAGACTGCATCAAAGAAAGCAAATTAACGTCGAACTTTAAACGACATGCTATATTTCTTACAGAAATATCTCGGTCCTGCTAACTCTTCAACAGAGATTGCATTCAATGTAATGAATAAATTTCATATGGTGAACCCATATATTTTTACATAGAAAGATCTGACCCCATATCAGTGATATTCTCAATTAATTCAGATTGGTCAGAATATATATATATATATATATATATATATATATATATATATAGAGAGAGAGAGAGAGAGAGAAAGGCCAATTCGTGAAGTTTATATATATATATATATATATATATATATATATATATATATATATATATATATATATATATATATATTCACAATTTAACCTCTGTCTATATATAATTTTAGCATGTCTTGATTTTAGGCCAACCACCATGATTTTGTCATGGTGAATTTATATTGCCATGTATCATAATAGATTGGATTCATTTCAGTCTAGCCTAGTGATTTCACAATTGTAAATATATATGTCGGCTACGTGATCTCTTCATGCTGTTACTCCTTATAACGTAATTAGGGTTATAACAAACTAAATGAGCAGGTACACATAATATAGAAACAATTCTTATTAGTGCTCTGAAATTTAGAATGCAAATAAAAATAAAATTCACTCAATCCAGGCCCGAGGGCCAGCTCTAGTTGTTCTAAACGAGAAGATCTGTCAGATTATGGAAGTCGTATTTTCAACAAATCATAGAAGAGAGAGAGAGAGAGAGAGAGAGAGAGAGAGAGAGGGAGAGGAATGTGTAATATGATTGAGACAATTCAACACGTCATTATCAGATTTCCTTCGATACTCTTGATGAATATCCCCCCAACAAAAAAATCTTAATAACTTAAATCTTAAGACGGGAAAAACAATGCCAACAATTGCTTCATAGTGCACTTTAAAGAGCTTCCATTGTTCCCAAGATACCAACTGAGGTTAAATTGTAATAAATTCTATATTTGTGTGTATGTGCATGGGTATATATATATATATATATATATATATATATATATATATATATATATATATATATATATTTCTTTAAGAAAAAACAAGGAAAACAATCACAAAGGATTATAAATTTATTTCCATCCTGTTACGCATTTTTGAAATTTCCAAAAACACGAAAAAAAATTAACAGAACTTCTTCAGATCAATCAAAAAGATCTGAAGAAGTCCTGTTAATTTTTTTTCGTGTTTTTGGAAATTTCAAAAATGCATAACAGGATGGAAATAAATTTATAATCCTTTGTGATTGGTTTCGTTGTTTTTTCTTAAAGAAATTATTGCTCTGTATTATTGGTATATTGAGCTCTTTACCAGGAAAATTTAAATATTTATTCATGAATAATTTCTTGTCCTGATGGAATTACTCCCAAGTCCGGTTTAACTGGACTAAGTATACTATTGTCACGTGATGGCTGACGGAGACGAGGAGGAGGGAATGATACTCTCCCCCCGTTGAACTAAAATTATCTAGCAGTCAAAAAGTGACCGTTAGAAATGAATGTGGGTCACACAGATGTTCGCACTTAAGTGACCTTGGGTCGCCGGACATCGGAAGGGGAAAGAGAAAATGAAGCCAAATGATTGGCGGGGGCCTCAAACGGAAGTGGGGTTCCCTTCCCCTCAACGGAAGTAAATACAAAAAAAGGTAGTTTTTGGGCAAGTCTCGTGGCAGACGGACGATAGCCATTTTACTCCGGGCTAAAGACAAAAAGACTAACTGAGACATGGAGGACTCCAAAATCCTTCAAGCCAGCATTAAAAACAGTACAAAGTCTATTAGCCCGTGAAAGAAGAGAAATTCTCCAGCGGAACCCCGTCAAAAAAATAAGATAAGTAACTTTGGGACATTTTTCCGTTACACCCAAATTTTGTTTACCACTCTCTCTCTTTCTCAATTTGAAAAAGGATAAAAGCCAAGAAAAGACATTTATATTCATGGACTATCCTATTATATATCTTTGACATTTTGAACGTATATATATATATAACCGTAGTAAAGAACCTATGTATTTTCATTTTACCATGTGGTCTATGTTATTATTCCATGCTTTCCTTTCAGCTTCTATTCGCCTTACATTATCTTGCTTAGAACTGTCCTATTAATTCCTAAAGTATCACACGGGAAACCGGAGTTACCGACTACCACTACAGCAACATTAATATTATTACAACTAAGACCTATAGGCCCGTATTCTTCTATTATCTAAGGGAAAGAAGTTTAGCGGCCTGGTGGGTGTGTGATAGTGTGAAATTTTGGACCCCTTTGCCAGCGGTGGCCAGTCTGGCCCTAAATTATTCCCTCACGTAATATGCCAGTTCTTATCTGCCTGAGAAAAGAACTCTGAACAGGACTTATTTCTGTAGGGGATCAAGTGCCAACCTGCCCCGTCTTCACACGTGCGAAAATAAAGTCCCGTTTCAGGATTTTAGTTGAATTTGCCGTCACAGACCTTTTATGGGGGCTCGTTTCCGGAATGATTATTATTAATAATATTTATTGCTAGTAGTCGTGTGACAATTCCTGCCGTTTAAATCTACCCTGGGAGACCGTGAAAAAAAAAAGGAATATTGTTGAAACAGTCAAATTACTTGTTGATATCACTGTTTGGAAAAATTTTTTAAAAAATGGACAAAATAGGGAACTTTTTAAAAGAACCCTCCATGGAAAAGTTGGAGAGGCTGAGAAAAAGCGAGATAATAAAAATTGGCGAGAAGCTTGAGTTAAATGTTCAGAAAACTATGAGGAAACATGAACTCGTTATAAAAATAGCAAGACACATGGTCGACGAAAATGTTTTCGAGGAAGCAGTATTAGAAGAGCTACCAACGGAAATGATAAGAATGACTCCAGAAGAAATTGAACTGGAGAAAATTAAAATACAAGCACAAATGGAACTACAGAGAAATAAAATGGAACTGGAGAAAATAAGAATTCAGCAAGAAACGAGGCTGCGAGAAGTCGACTTGGCAATAAGAGGACGCAAAGAAAGCCATGACAGTTTCGAAGTAACGAAGCAAGCGAGGCTAGTCCCAAAATTTGAAGAAGCCAACGTGGACGGATACTTCGCACATTTTGAGCGAACTGCGCTAAATCTTGGATGGCCGAAAGAATGCTGGTCGATGCTACTCCAAACTGTGCTGACAGGAAAAGCACAGAGAGCATATGCAACTCTGCCCACAGAAAATTGCGCCGACTATGATTTGGTGAAGGCAGCGGTTCTTAAAAGCTTCGAATTGGTTCCAGAAGCTTATCGACAGAAATTCCGAACACAGAGAAAAACGGAAAACCAGTCTTATGTGGAATTTCTGAGAGAAAAAGAGAATGCACTGGATAAGTGGTGTGACTCTAAGAGGATAGACGGAGACGTTGAGAAACTCCGGCAGCTAATATTAGCTGAAGAATTCTTAAACTGGGTGCCAGAAGAAGTCAGGGTTCACCTAAGTGAAAGGAAAACCGACGTGACTTATGAAATGGCTGCACTAGCAGACGAATACATCCTCACACACCGAAAGACAAAGAAAAAAACGTTCACGGGAAACAGAGTAAAGTTTAAAGCTGAGTTAAGACCTAAGGAAGAAAATAGAAGGACCTTCCAAAGTAGCAGCAGAACAGTGATCTGCTACAAATGCGGAAAGGCTGGTCACATAGCCATAAGGTGCCAGCTAGGAAAAGGTCCTGAAAGAAACCAGACCCAGCCGAGAAAACCACAGGGAGCTGTCACGACCGCTAGAATAGACAAGTCTTATCGACCTTGGACGAAAAAAGGGATGATAAGAGGCCCACACGGAGGACCAGTCGAAGTCTCAATTTTACGAGATACCGGAGCATCTCAGTCGCTACTTCTGCGAAGTAAATTACCTAAAAGGGTAATAGAAGCAACACGTGAGACTGTGATGATAGAGGGTATCGGCGGAAAGAGGGTAAAAATACCGCTGTGTAAAATAACACTGAAGTCCCAGTGGAAAAATGGACCAATTAAAGTTGGTGTGGTAGACAAGCTACCTATGAAAGGAATTTCTCTCATACTGGGAAATGAGATAGAAACAAAAGGGTGTCACCCGAAAAAGCCGGCGAAAATGAGCGCCATAAATGAAGAAAGAAAGATGGCGAGGATGAACTCCAAACATGGAAAAAAGATGGCGAAAATAAGCGCCATAAATGAAGAAAGAAAGATGGCGAGAACGAACGCCCAGCATGGAGACAAGATGGCGGCTGAGCCACGTGCGAGATATAAACGACACAGTCGCTCGCAAAGTGAGAAAGTGGAAAGGAAAGAAGTGAACCTTCCACCCCTCAATAAACAAGAAGATAAAAGGACCAGTCGTCAGAAAAGGGATGAAGGTCCAACGAATATTAGGAATAAATTCCCTAATACTTATCGAGAGGATAAGAAGAAAATAAGAGGACCCTCACAAGTGACTAAGAAGGAAGAATTTAAGAAGGGCGATGAAGGTCTGCTACTATCATCAAATAAAGGACCACACTGTGATGGACAATATGTAGGTCCCTACGTAATATCACAGAGAATAGACAAGAGGACATATAGAATTGATACCCACGAGGGAAGGAAGCAAACACAAGTGTGTCATGCAAACAAATTAAAAAGATATGTCCGTCAAGAAGGCCCACCTCGAAAAATTAAGAACTCGGAAATGCCGAATAAATTCGAGGAGAAATTAAGACAGTTGTCTATTTCAGAGAGAGGGGGCTTAGAAAAATTAATAAAAAAGTACCCAAGTTTATTTCTCTAACGCCCCACGAAAATGTAGTAGCAGAATATTCTTTCATAGTTGTTGAGAGAAAAAAAGAGAGAGAGAGAGAAACTAAAGAAAATGAGGAATTCTCGTCCCCAATGTTGAAATATGAGATGGACGAGAAAGCTGTGCGTCAACAAGTGACGGAGAGGGGAAAGAGAGAAAAGAAAAGGAAGTTTCTTCCCCCAGAGCTTAATAACCAAGCTTATAAAGTCGTCAAAAGTGACGAAGAAAGAAAGAAAGAAAAATGGAGTTACGTCCTCAAGATTTGAAATATGATACGGCCAAAAGCCGAGAGAGAAAAAGAAAGAAAAGGAAAACAAGATTCAAGAAAAAGAAAAGGGAGAGAGAGAGAGAAAGAAAGAGAAGAGAAATTGTTTTCCCCTATAGTGAAAATTAGGAAGGACGAAAAAAGGAAAAGGAAAGAATTCGTCAAAGCGTGAAGAAGAAAGGGGATGAAAGAAAAGTAAAGTGAGAAAAAAAAAAATGAAAGAAAAGGAGAAAGAACAGTGAATTGAATTGCCTTTTTTTTTTCTATGATATTTCTATTCCTCCCCCTTTCTTCTCTTAAGGAAGGAGGTGTCACGTGATGGCTGACGGAGACGAGGAGGTGGGAATGATACTCTCCCCCCGTTGAACTAAAATTATCTAGCAGTCAAAAAGTGACCGTTAGAAATGAATGTGGGTCACACAGATGTTCGCACTTAAGTGACCTTGGGTCGCCGGACATCGGAAGGGGAAAGAGAAAATGAAGCCAAATGATTGGCGGGGGCCTCAAACGGAAGTGGGGTTCCCTTCCCCTCAACGGAAGTAAATACAAAAAAAGGTAGTTTTTGGGCAAGTCTCGTGGCAGACGGACGATAGCCATTTTACTCCGGGCTAAAGACAAAAAGACTAACTGAGACATGGAGGACTCCAAAATCCTTCAAGCCAGCATTAAAAACAGTACAAAGTCTATTAGCCCGTGAAAGAAGAGAAATTCTCCAGCAGAACCCCGTCAAAAAAATAAGATAAGTAACTTTGGGACATTTTTCCGTTACACCCAAATTTTGTTTACCACTCTCTCTCTCTCTCAATTTGAAAAAGGATAAAAGCCAAGAAGAGACATTTATATTCATGGACTATCCTATTATATATCTTTGACATTTTGAACGTATATATATATATATATATAACCGTAGTAAAGAACCTATGTATTTTCATTTTACCATGTGGTCTATGTTATTATTCCATGCTTTCCTTTCAGCTTCTATTCGCCTTACATTATCTTGCTTAGAACTGTCCTATTAATTCCTAAAGTATCACACGGGAAACCGGAGTTACCGACTACCACTACAGCAACATTAATATTATTACAACTAAGACCTATAGGCCCGTATTCTTCTATTATCTAAGGGAAAGAAGTTTAGCGGCCTGGTGGGTGTGTGATAGTGTGAAATTTTGGACCCCTTTGCCAGCGGTGGCCAGTCTGGCCCTAAATTATTCCCTCACGTAATATGCCAGTTCTTATCTGCCTGAGAAAAGAACTCTGAACAGGACTTATTTCTGTAGGGGATCAAGTGCCAACCTGCCCCGTCTTCACACGTGCGAAAATAAAGTCCCGTTTCGGGATTTTAGTTGAATTTGCCGTCACACTATATATATATATATATATATATATATATAGTCTCCTGCTAGGGTAATACACGGATCCCAACGCTTCTCTAACAATTTGATGTATTTTTGTTGAATGATTTGTCTTTGGCCTCAAAATACGCCTCAGTTTCCAGTATCACTTCTTCATTTGAGCCAAATCTCTTTCTCTGGAGCATTCTTCTGAGGTCTGCAAACAGCCAGTTGTCGCTGGGGAGCAGATCTGGAGAATAGGATTGTTTCAGAAGCAATTCGAAGAGCAATTCATGTAGAATTGCTTGCGATCGACTTGCTACACTACTTGTCTAGGGGAAAGAGCACTTTCTTCTTCATTTGTGGCAGTTCTTTTTGGCGATTTCTTCCTTCGAACGCACCACTAATACTATATAGTATTCGGTATTGATGATTCTTCCTTTCGCAAGGTAAGTGATGGACAAAATACCTTGTACATCCCAAAATATGGACGCCAAAATTTTGCCTTCTGATGTTTGCATGTTTGATCGCCTTGGACAGATTTTACCTGCTGCTGTCCTCTCAGCTGACTGCCGATTCAACTCTGGATTGAAGTGGTGGATCCATGTTTTATCCATTGTCACATATTTACGCAAAAACTGTTTTTATTGCGTTGAAACAGTTGTAAACAACGCTCTGAATCATATACCTGTTGTTGTTTTTGATCGACTCTGAGTAAGCGTAGCACCCACTTTGAACACAACTTTCTCATTGACAAATGTTCATGAAAAATGGTAAATACACTGTCTTCTGATATCTTCAACTCCTCTGATATCTCACGCAACTTCAATTTACGATCGGCCAAAACGAGTTTGCGGAGTTTTTTGGTGTTTTCCGGGGCAACTGCTGAATTTCATTGACCTGACCGTTCACCATTATTTGTATCCGCACGACTGCATTCAAAGTCAGCATATCAACTCTCAACCGTTGTTTCCGAAGGAGCAGAATTCGAATAACACTTAACAAGCCATTGATTTGCTTGAACAGTATTTTTCCCATCGGAAAGCAATGTTTTATCAACACACAAAATTTAGATTTTTCCATTGTTTTGAAAATTTGCAACAGTAAGTAAAAAAGTAAAGTTGGCGACTGTAGTTGAGGACAACCAGAAGGCTCCCTTTTAAATAGCTACTACACTGAGGTGTAGAGGAGGGTGCTACTCCAACCCCGATATTGATGCTCTTTACCCTTGATACGTACCTTATAATCCTGAGTGTTAAGCAAGCGGGTATCAAGTACCATCTTTTAAGTCTTTGGTATGACTCGACACGGGATTAAACTCCGATCTTCTGGCG